>VUQI01027355.1:0-10347 GCA_015106735.1 Paratilapia polleni
CACACAAAACACACTGTAGGACCATTCAAGCAGCAGGCTGTTCTGCCAACCACTGGCAGTGTGGCTCACAATAACATCTGTGGATTTTCACGGTCCAGCTTCATTATACAATCTGTATACCACATGGGAATCAGTCACAGAGCATAGCAAAGATAAGATTGTGCCTATTCCTGCCATTGCCATGTGGCACTTGAACACAACAACTGCTCCTTGCTTAAAGCAGTATGCTGCTTTTAGCCTTGAGGCTGAAATGGCATTTTAAACCTTGCCCTTCTCCCTTCTGTTGGTCAAGCATTTGTCACTTATCTTGATGAGCTGTCTGCCTTGTAATGGCATCAAGCCGTGACCGACGTAGCCCAGCGTGTAAAGCTGCCACATGTGAAGAAGCAAATGACAAGAGCTAATTTTAACCACCAAAAAAAAATTACTTTTTCTGCATTTCACTTTTTCCTTGATGTTTTAGCCAGCAGAAAGAATTTCCATTTTGGAGAGCAATGAGACAGCATTACTTATTAGAGGAGTGTATTTTTGCTTCTTAGCTGGGGGCTGTTTCTTCCCTTCCAAATTAAAGTAAGAGTTTTGAAAATAGAGAATTACCTAAATTTAAAATCATGTCTGCTTTTAAGCTTCCAAAGGCCTAACTCTTGCTTGGGATGTCTTTCTTTTTTCCTGCACTGAAAGGTAAGAAAGTGACAAACTTGACAACATCTCGTTAATCAGAGGGTCCACAGTATTATCTTTTTATCCGTATTAATAAAAATTTTAAGTAAACATGAACACACGTCCTTGTGTGGGTTTTTTTTTAGATAAGTTGCTCATATAACTTGACAGAGATTGGCATGATAAATAGCTTTCCTTTCAAAATTAGACTGACAAGATGTGAAATTAATTGAACTTTTTGGGGGAAAAAAGAGAAAAGTTTAATCACATTTTCATGGCTATTAGTTAAAAATAAATTATGGGCCAGTGATAAGAGCTGTTAAAGGATGCTGTAACATTACTTGACTGTCTATTGCTCTATTTCAACACTGCATATTGGATGAAACCAAAATCCAGATGCAGCACTTCAGCTCACCAAGATGATGTCACTTATTCTATCAATGTATTATGACTGCACAGTACATGAGGTAACTTTTAAAAAACACACAGACCCACTGTATGCAGTTCAGTTGCTGCTGCTCTGACCAACCGCAGATCAAATTCAGGGGTAACCACGACAGGCGATATTAGATTCCCCTTTCATTTGATCAGATCTATTGAACCCCTTGAGGTTTTTGCTATGGCTTCTGATCTCATAGGTTTTATGACATCAGGGATTAAGGTAACAGTGAGAAGACAGTAAGACCATACTGTTTTACAATGTTTTAAGTTAGCTGGCTTTAACTCCTGTCAGGGCTGAGAATTAAAAAAAAAGTATTTTATTCTATCATTATATTTATTCATATTAGTGACCTAATGATTATCAGAAACAGTGTCAAGTGTAGAGGTGAGGACCCAAATGCAGATTTAGAAGAAATCAGGGACACTGTTGAGTATTTTCTGTTACTTTAGAATCAAGTGCTGTCTGTCTTTTGAGGAAACAGATTTGTTGTTTCCACTTTTATGTCAGTGCTGAATTATGGCAATGTTATTTATATGCATGGGTCTTCACAATGGTTACATATACTGGATACTGTCTATACTGGAGCACTGAGCTTTATTACAAACCTTAAAGCTCTTACCTACCATTGTACATCATATGCTTGGGTCAGATGGTCTGCTTTGTCGTTTCATAGACTCAGCAACTAAGATATTTCTATTTATATGGCTATTCTTGGCCTGCTCCCATCAAAAAACTGTGGAAGTTATTGTTTTCAGTCCCAAGACTCATTCCTTCTGTCTGTCCTGAAAGCTTGAACTGAATTAGTAAAGGATATTCAAATTTGCAGCTCGTTCCTCCTGGAATCAGCTGCAAAAATCTGCTAAAACTTAAGGAGCTGCTCTCACTGAATGAATTTAAGATGATTTTAAATGACTTGGATGCAGTTTCTTCAGGCTGCCAATGTTTCGCCTGAATATTACTATCTCTGTTTTTGGCTCAAGATGATGACTTTTACTGATGTTTTAGGCTTTATTGGTACTGGTGTTCATACATTTTAGTGTTTTGTATTTTACTATTTATCCATTCTACATTTAGTATACTTACTTTGTGCATTTGTGTATTACTAGTTATGCAACTACCATTGATTGTACTGCTGTCTGTCCTGGCAAGGACACTCTTGTAAAAAAATATTTTTAATGAGGTTATTTCCTGGTTAAATAAATATTTAAAAACCACCCACGAACCTAGACAGACAACTCAAAGAGAGAGAGCACATACACTGAAGACAACTGGAGATTACACAGGTAGGGAACGAGACACAGGTGTACATAATAAACATGGGTGAAGACAATCAGGCACGGAGGAAGCAAAGCTATCAAAGTAAAACAGGAAATGAACAGTCAACCAGTACAGAAACAAGACACTGAAACATGAAAACAAGTACAAAACATGAATGGACAAACTCAGGGGGAAACACAGAAGGATAAACTGAAAGTTAAGGAATTAAATATGAACTATAACTTTAACCACAAGAAAACTAGATTGCAAAAACTAAAACAAAGAAAACAAAAAAAGACAAAACTGAAACCATAACCATAAAGAAACCAACCTGGAAATAACTGTTAAATAAAAATATAAAATTCAAAAACAACTCAGAAGACCATAAATAAAGGAATACAAAAATGAATACAAAAATTCAAAAACTTGGGCAGAAAACCCAGGGTCCATGAAATAGTTAAGATTTAAAGTTTTCAGTGGCTTTCTGTACTATAAAGGCCAGTGATGAGATCTGATTCCACACTCTCAGTCTGGACTTTGGGATTCATCATGATGCAATGAAAAACATATTAATAGCAGTTCAATACATGGTGATTCACTAGACCTTTACTACAATAATGCAGAATTTAGTCAGTGTACAGTACTTTTAATGGCCCACACTTCAAAATAAGCAGAATAAATCTGTGTGGGTTGTTAATCAATACCAGCGTCTCAGTAATTGCTTTGCTAGTTTCTGAGGTTTCATGCCCTCAAAACTAATTTTCTGGCTCAAGCTGTTTTTTGAACAAAACATCCCCTGCCTTTATACACCCTGCCACAAATACTGTTTCTAACTGTTCAGCAGAAAGGGACTGCGCTAAGTAAACGAATGTGTCCGAATGCATTTCTCTCTCAGTCCTAAAAACAAAGAATGTTCATCCATCTAACCATTCATTTTCAAAATCACTTATCCTCTTAAAGGATGCAGGTACACACTGGATGAGCGGTTTGCACCCTACACAGTCTGACCAACACCCACTGATGTGGGGATGGGAACAAAGATTCTGGCGTCAAAGTTTAAATTACATTATGATTAAGCAACACCAGCCTGGACTCATTCCCAGATGTTTTGTCAAAGCTGCCAGCATGTTTCAATTACACACAAAAGTGTTCTTTGGTTATGGAGTTAGTAATGCTACAGTCACCCTAGGGAAAACAGTGTTTGGAGACAACTGAATGACCAAAATTATTGTGACCCTGTGCAATGAAGTTTTGATCTCGTTCTCTTTAAAATGGTTGCTTCAAAGACAGGGACCAGGTCTGCGAACACTGACAGTCAGTTGCTATCTTCAAAGCAACTTGTGTATGTCAAAATGGTGAAAAAACAGCAATAAGGAGTCAGTCACCTATCAGTTTGCATTTTGAATGGGATCAAGTTGGCATTTACATGCAATCTATTTGTGATAACATGAAGATTAACTGTGATCAATCTGTTGTCGTCTATATGCACAGAAATTCACAGTAACTACATTCAAAATCAAGCCAGAACCTCATAGATTTGAAACTGAAATTGAGAAATTCCTCCACAAATAATCACAGATCAGTTGTGCTCATCAGCACAGACTGAGACTGACTGAGACTGATTGCAACGTGTTGGCAATCTGTCTGTGTATATGATATGCATTAAAAAGCAATTATTTGTGATTGCAGTCAGTCCAAGTTGGACTGTGCTTGTTTGGAGACAGTTTGCTTCACACTAGGCAACCTGTGCAATCACCTTGCGATTGAAAATGGTTGCCCATAGTGGCCAGCTGTTCACCACAACTACTTGCAGTCAGTCTCTGAATGCAACAAAACTGAATGCAATCACCAGACAACCACTAATTTTTCCTAGTCACAAGGTGGTTGCTGTCCTATTTTTAATCTAGTGTGACTGAGCCATAAGACATGGCTGTCACTCCCAACATTGGTCACTGCAAAGAGTTACTGGTTTAAAGGGCCATACTTTAACCCACACCACAATCTTTTCCTTATTGTAAAAAGTTGTTTTTAGTGAAAAAGTCCGTTAAAACAAAGCCAAACAGTGAATGGAAAGAACTGAAACCAAATGCAAAACACAAAGGTCTAAATCTGACACAAACCATGGGTTTCTAGTTGATAAACCTGTGATGTATGTCACCACCATCCTTCCAATCTCCTTTCTTGGTGGCACATATTGCAGCGGCTGATGCATCAGGCTGCTGATACCAAAAAAAGAACTTGTGTGAGACAGAAACATTGAAAAAGCATTGAAAAAAAAGAAGTATCGTGTGACATCAAGGGATAAGAACACATTGGCATCACAATCAAACTTGCCTTAATGACTTAATGACCCTAAAACTTTAAACCAGAGAAGGCAGGAAAACTGTCTTATGTTGCTCTTCAAAGGATGTTGTTCAACTTTAAAATACAATAGTTTAGACTTGCTCTTACATTCTACAACCTACAGTTCTGGAAAAAATTAAAAGACTACTGCAAAATTATCAGTTTCTCTGATTTTGCTATTTTTGGTACCTTTTTTGGTATTTTGACCATTTTTGATTTTCTGCAAATAAATGCTCTAAATGAAAATATTTGTATTTGGAATTTGGGAGTCAGTATGTTGTCAGTAGTTTATAGAATAAAACAAAAATGTTAATTTTACTCAAACATATACCTATAAACAGCAAAATCAGAGAAACTGATAATTTTGGAGTGGTCTCTTAATTTTTTCCGGAGCTGTATATTCTTACTCAGGTCATGAATCTTCTTGATTAAAGCTCAAGAAGAGTACCTCACTTGCAGAATCATCACCAGAACTCACCTGTCTTGATGTCTCAGTTTTGCTGAATAGCTTCCAAGGATGTGAATTTTCTGAAACTAGTTCCAGAAGGCAAAATATGCTAGACTTAAAGGAGTCTGACTGATTTACTGGACAGCTGCCCAGGTGGAAATCCTACCAGGACACCCAGCCAGCCATGAAGTGACAAGGCTAAGAATGTCAGGAAAATACAGTTAAAGTCATAAGATAAGACAGGAGCAAAAGTCATTGCTCAAAGGTCAGTTTCCCCCCAAATAAAGATTGTGTATGGCACAGATCTCCCATTATTCAAATCCAATTCACAGAGTAAAATAGTTCCTTTTACAAAAAAGATTTATTGATGGCGGGGAGCTCTTGGATCTCTGCCTTGACTAAACAATTGCTCTTAGGGCACCATAGTGATTCTGAATAGAGATTTTTCTTTAAATCACTGGCTTAAATGATTAAGCATTAAACAGACAACCTGAAGATGGGTAAGAAGTGAACATGAAAGAGCAGGGCTGAATGAAGAGAGAGGTTTGAGATAGAGCAGGAGGGTAAAGTACACCAGAAGAAAGAGAAATAAGAAGTCTGCTCAAAGCAGAGTACTATAATGAGACAGCTGGGTGCCCACACAAAATGACAAAGCAGGAACAGAGGGAAAAGGAGAGCAGGAGTGGAAAAGATGGGCAATGCAAAAAAAAAAGAAAAAAAAAAGAGTGGAAATAAGCAGTATATATAGCAAGCGATAGGATGGCAGAAAAAAAATAGCCGTAGATTCTAAGTGGATAGGCGAAAAGAGGCGAGACAAAGTAAGAAGCAGGCAGAGAGGTTTTGTTGGAGCAGCTCGTTACTGCTGAGCCAACTCATGCTCTCTTGTCATCTGCAAGAGCTAATTGGCACCTCCAGTGTGAAAACCCAAGCCTGTGTACTCATTCTCACAGACATGCTGCACACAAACACACAGTTCCATGCCTGCACATAGACAAAGTCACAGGGGGTAGAAAAATAATCTAAACACCTCATAGAAAAACCCTTTACCTAACTTTAACACTCTATAATGCATAACAAAGAAAATAACTGACACTGCGGTGTAAGAGATTGCCACATTGTGACAACGAGTGATGTTCCCTTTGTGTGTTGCCTTTCTCTTTATAGGGACACCTGCCACAATAAATGATCATGGTTTTTTTTACTATGCACTGATATAAAAAGGTAAACATTGAACCCATGTTTAAATTTAAAAAGTCAGAGTTACCAGGTTATGAAACATCTGTCTTGTTACTATGGTTATAAGCAATGAAGAAATCTACATTATGTACACTCCAACCAATGAGAAAATACCCCACAATTCACCGTATAATAATGTTTCATTAACAATTTGAATATGAACAGCATTAATACTTGTACAATTGTACAACATTATCAATTTATTTCTGAAGTCTCGTTTTGAAGCCTTGAGATTCCACTGTCACTCAACAAAACAGATTTGAGAAGGAGGGGCGGGTCTGACTGTGAAATCGGTTGCTCATTGGCTAACGACTTTCAATCACAAGTCACTAACCAATGAGCACACCATGGATAATCCTCCCTTTTGAAGCACAGTATGACCAAGATTTACAAAATAGACTTAATTTTGTTATTTAGCATGACTTGAAATGACTGAGCCCAGTAAAGTGTTTACGGAGGTCAAGTCAGAAGGTCATTTTCCTGTAGACTTCAATAGGACCAGAAGTATTTTTGCAAACACAGCTATCACCGTGTGGTGGCTTTCAGATAGAGAGCAAGTTTAACCCTTTATCACCCAAAATCCAGACGTTTCTGCTTTTCCACACCCCCCTCTGGCTCTGCTCCATGTGTGCATCAATTCTTACCTGTGAATGGACTGTCATTGCACATGAATTCCACTGACGTACTTTAAGCTTGTCTTCTCATCTTTCAGAAACCATTTGCTCTCTAGCAAATTGAAACGGTTTCTGAATTCAAAAGCTTTATTTTCCGTCGGACCGGTGGAAGGCCCATTTTACAAGGGCTCTTTAAGTTATGGTAACGGAGTTACCGTCATTTACAGTAATTTAAAGAGCCCTTGAAAAATGGCCCCACCGCCAGTCTGACGGTCAATAAAGGGTTAAGGCACTTCCACATTGGCTTCATTTTTCTGACCCAGAAGCTACATCCATGTTGTTTACTGTCTATGGGTTTCAAAAAGAGTTCCACCCCTACCGAAGTCTACTTGACCTCTGGAAACACTCAAAATTAAGTCCATGTTGTAAATATTGGTTAGACTATATTTCAGAAAGGAGGATTATCTGGGGTATGCTCATTGGCTAACAACTTGTGATTGACTAGTTTTTAGCCAATGAACATGCGGTTTCACAGTCAGACACCAAGATGATGACACTGACCTCGAGACTTCAGAACGGGACATCAGAACCCAGTGGGTGACGTCATGGGAGCTACATCCATCTTATACACAGAATGTATCTGGCATTGGTCGTTTTGTCACATTCAAGTCAACTTTCTTATCATTATGCAAATAATCAGGTATAACCTGCAGTATATGTGCTGGTCTCAGTGACAGACCAACACACGGATATACAGTACATAAATAATGTGACATAACAGCGCATGACAATCTTAGTGTGCTACCACTCCACAGGATCAAACGCAAGCAGTAGGATGCTAACTGCACTTCAGTAAATCATAAACATTTATTATTAGAGGCAATGGAAAATTTAGTTGCGTTTCTTCTGCCTTTGGGAGGAAACACACACAAATGCACAAACATCTCAGTTCTTAATTTCTCTTAATTTTTCTCTTTTACACACATATTCATGTTGGTGAAATATTTGTTGATTGAAAATAACAGCTTGTTGATTTAATGAGCTTTCCCACCTGAAATTAAAGGGCAATAGAAAGCATAAAATTACCATATTTGTCAAAACATCAAATGCACAGCTTAAAGCACACAGAAAAAAAGGCTTTACTCATATACTTTTTCCAGTCTACTGTACTGCAAATATCCACTAACCAGCATTCAAAATGTCAAGATGGAAATGATTCTCCAGTTCTGCTCTGGTATCATTTGACTGGTAGATACTGATGTTAAATCGGTGCATTTGTCCATTTGCTCATGTTTGGTAAAAAGCACTGAACTTTCTCAACCACCACAGAGTTTGGGGAAAAATGTCCTTTTTAATTACTTTTGAACATGTCAGTGTTCCCTTTGACATTGTTCCCTTGCTAAACCATGGCATACCTTAACACATGTGGGTTTGTTTCCAGGACACAATACCAACAACAAACCTTGACAAATTCCTGCATTATTGAGTTAACTTGCCCAGCTGATAGGGATTGTTGAGTTTGGAACACTGTATATATATATAACCCAAATATAGGCTTGCAAATATATCACAATATTTGCAAGCCATAACCTTTGAAAATTAAATATGCAGCATTTTGGGCCATTTTGAAACAAACATTTTTTTAAAATGTTCTTTTTGACTGTTGACAAAATATTTTGCATGTAAGGTGTTAACTTTAATTATCATGTTTTCACTGTAGACTCAGCTGATTTAACTGTTTCTTAACACTGGAAAACCTAATTTCTTCTGCTTTCGATTGCACATGGCCTCAACATTTACGAGAGAGATTTAAAAAGCATTTTGTAGTGTTTATAAACCTCAATACCTACAGTGACCAGTAGGCCATGTAACATTCTTTCAAAATACCACAGCATTTAAACACCATAAGGAAAATTGTAAATTTGTTATGTCTTAGCTGTAAAGATTTAAAATTTGTGAACATGCTAGTCCTGTTTAGATTTTGGGGACAGTATATTTCTATTACTTGCAGAAGTCTCAACCAGCAAAACTGTCCTTTTTCAAGCTGAGGGCTATTGGGCTGTGGTCTCGCCTTTCTACATCAAGGAAAATGAGACTTCCATTACAGACTGTGCCACCACCTGCTGCTCCTACAATCTCTGTAATCCAAAGATGCCAGCTGCTGACACCTCAATCACATTCACTGTCTCCCATGGAAAATTTACCCGCCAACCACAGGAGTGCTACAAAAACCTGTTTTTCTCCAAAGTGATGAGGCAGACTCTTTTGCTCTGTTTGATAGTAGGGCAAATGTTGGGGACTTGAAAAAGGTGGCAAGACTAGTGTGGCTTAGAGAACATGCTATCAGAAGATGCAGTCCCCAAGTGTGTGATGGTTTTTGAATGAAAAAGTAAGAAAATAAATGCACACTTTTCTAGCAGGAATGGAGAAAGGGAGTGGGGAGAGAGGTTGTTTGACATACAGTAAAGATATCAAAGCATTCAGTCCTATGGGCTAAAAGAAGACATGACCTTAATGGGAAAACAAGCCAAATCAGTTATGGCTTTTGCCTTTTATGGGCCACACCTCAAATCCCAAATTTGTGAAGAACATTTCTTGTGCAAAGCAAATTTGCTTGAGACAAGAACTGAGACATAGGTACTGAATCTGTTTTCCATTCTAAATAGCAGTAAACCATCTATGTTCAGTCTGGTGTAATTTCCACATTAATTCTACTAGTAATTTTAGGCAATTTCAAACATCTATACAAGGTTTCAACGATATTACGAGAAGGAGTCCACTCAGAGTCCTGAAATAGAAATCTATAGGGTAATTTCTTTTGTGGCAAAGTACAATGGTGTGAACAAGTGTTTGCCCCCTTCCTGATTTCTTATTTTTTTGCATGTTTGTCACACTTAAATGTTTCAGATCATCAAACAAATTTAAATATTAGACAAAGATAACACAAGTAAACACAAAATGCAGTTTTTAAATGAAGGTTTTTATTATTAGGGGAAACAAAAAAATCCAAACCTACATGGCCCTGTGTGAAAAAGTAAATGCCCCCCCCTTGTTAAATCATGAATTAACTGGGATTAACCATATTTTTTAAAAAGCTGAGTTCAATTTTAACAGCCACACCCAGGCCTGATTACTGCCAGACCTGTTGAATCAAGAAATCACTTAAACAGAACCTGTCTGACAAAGTGAAGCAGGCTAAAAGATCTCAAACAAACAGCTGAGAAACAAAGTCAGTGACATCGATCAGTCTGGAAAGGGTTACAAAGCCATTTCTAAGGCTTTGGGACTCCAGTGAACCACAGTGAGAGTCATTATCCACAAATGGAGAAAACTTGTGGTGAACCTTC
>VUQI01027359.1:3909-19410 GCA_015106735.1 Paratilapia polleni
ACCCCCCCCCCCCCGCTGCCTGGTAATCTCCTAGAATTCCAATAATCTGTGCCGTTGCGGCCTGTCATCAGTCGCCAGCGTCGCGCCGCAGACTGGTCGGTCCGGCTCAGCGTGGACATGGATGCCGAGCGTATTGTTCTTTGTATTTACTCAGAGCTACAGCTCTCACAGTCTCTGTGTGGCCAAACTGTGGCTACTTCCAGAAAAGAGGCAGAAAGGGGCTAAAAATAGTTTGTCTGTAAAAATAGTGGAGCCGGTTTCTGTTCGGAGGCTCCACTGAAACCAGAGGTGCTGTTTGAGTTGGAGCAGAGTGTGGGATTGCTGTCTCTCTCTCTCTGAATGTCTTCGTCACACGCCCACATCTGTGTGTGTGTGTGTGTGCGTGTATGTGTATGATTGTCTTTCTATGCTTTTGTGGAAACATTTTCGGTGAAACCATCATAGTGAAGACATTTCTGCATTGTGAGCACATTTTGGCTGGTCCTCACAGCTTGTTCCATTATGCCAGCTAAGGTTCTCACAACTATAGAAAGAGCAGCGTGCATGTGTTCTTGTGCATGAGTTGTGTCTTCATGTCCAGAACTCGAGTGAGTGCTTCTGCATGTACAAGCAGGTGTGTTAATGACATGTACTGTGTGTGTGTGTGTCTGCATGTACAAACGTGTATTAGGTAATTATATGTACGTGTGTGTAATGACATGTGAGTGCATGTGTGCACTTAACAAGAAAAAAGAATATTAGTTTCTTACTTGTGGGAATCGCATGAGTAAGCACATTAGCATCATAAAATAAAGAATAAGCTAAAAATGATTCAGCAGTAAAGAAATGTCTGTCAGTGCTGTCTGCTGAGTCAGCGTCGCTCAGTACAGCAACTGTTAAACGGGTGTTATAGTTTATACTATGTTTACAAGTCCGCTTGGGTCCGAGTGACATACATTTCATCAGAAGGTGGGTGTAAGGGTCCATGTGAACATCCAGAAAGGCCAGAAAGAAGCTGAAGGGAAGAAGTGGTGCAGCTGCCAGTAAGGTTTGTTGATTGTTTCCCTCTTAAGATGGCTCTCCGACTTCGCACATGCTCTCAGTTTCTATATATACCGAGCGACTGCGCATGCATGACAACAAATCCTTTGCAAGTTCGTGTAACGACTATAATAGTTATCGTGACTAACACAGTTTCTTGTTTAGTCAGATTTCTCCTCTCCATTATGCACACGGTGTCCTTTGGTATCCATGCTCTTACATATGAGCTGCGGCCATTTCAGCTGCTGGCAGATAACAGTCCTGTTTTCCAAAAAGGTAAAATCCACATTAGGAATTTGGAAAAGTGGCAGTGAAATAATTTGCAGGTTTATCAGCCAGTATATATTCTTTGACACCCTGTACAGGAACCCTACTGGGACTTTTGTGTTTAGTGTTTAGTTTTGGGGGGGGTTTTTTCTACTCGCTGGTTAGGTTTAGGAACCAAAAACTACTTGGGTAGGTTTAGGAAAAGATTGTAGCTTGAGTTAAAACACAATGCTTTACAACATTAACCATCAGGGCAGACCACAAGACACCTTGTGCATAAAGAAGCCAAAACGGTGGTTGCAACATAAGGGCACTAACTGAACACCCGAGGATGAGAAGGGACTGGTCTGAGTGTCCTTCACATTCAGAGTGTGAGTTTTCACCAGCAGTCGGGCAGGTCTAGCACTGTGCAGTCTCTTTACTACTACAACAGTAACATTTACAGAACAAATACAATGCATGTAAATAACACATTGAGAAAGAGCCCATTCTCTCTCCCAGAGAGTCAAACATCGCAGTTGTGTCAAAGTCACTGGTGTCTTAAGGATACACACAGTAGTTCCTTTGGCATGGGTGCTGTGATGCACTGTGTTAGTGCCATAGTGAGACAGGTCTGTCACTCCCTGCTTGTCACATATGGAGGCTTTTTAAACATCTCTTGGCATCACTTTCCAACACACTGGGGAAGCATAATTTTGCAGTGTGCACCCCATGGATACCCATGGATGCACAGACAGCCGTCATTGGATTTTTAAAGACAGAAGATTCTCAAGCAGGTTCTGAACTGTCTTTTTCTCTGGTTTCTAAGCAGATTTATTGGCGTTTATCTGCTTCCTGCTTTGGATTGACTCCACTGACATTCATTTTCATCTCCTGGGAGAGATGTGACGTGCCTTCCTGCAGCCTTGGTTGTAATCAGAGTCTAAATGATGACATTATGGACAGTGGCTGGTGGAGCCAGAGGCAGGTTAGCAGAGGAGAAACTGCTTGAGTGTGTAAACTCTGAGGTTTACTGAAACAACAGGCTTCGGTCTGCTGGGAGCCCAGAGTTTGACCACAGGGAGGTTTTAATGATACTGTCCAGGAGTCCTACTTAGACCAAGAAACAGGAGGGAGGGAGGTAGAGATGGGGGAGCATAGCATGAAATCTCTGAGAAAAACTTTAACTTTTATTTTTATTTGGGAGGAGGGAGGGTAAATCAGACCCTGAGATGACAATATACAGCTTTTTTTTGCTTTAGCCCTCACACATTTTACTTCATGTAAATTTTACTGCTTCTCTACATCTAGGCAAACACTTCCCTGTCAGTAAGAAAAACAGAAATGTTACAAGTGATGATTTACCAAAAATAATTATGAGATTTAGATTATTAAAGTAAAAATTCTGATCCAAAAACTGCTTTTTACCTTATCATTTTGACTTTTATCTACCAACAACTTCCCAAGTTTTGAGATGGCGCTGAATCAAGACAATAGAAGAAACAACTAAAAATATAAAGTGTATGAGTGAGCATAATCTGGTGTAAAGGTGTAAACAAAACTAAAGTCAATCAAAAGGAAAAGCATGCACACACAGCCAAGATGAGCGAAGCGAGAGTGCAAAGCTGGACTGAGATTTTAACTTCCAGGAACAGTTGGCTCAGGTGCAGCAAATCTAGCTGATTGTCATATCTGTGCTCCTCTGCTACCTTCAATGACAAATAGGAAAACACAGTAACTTTAGCGGAATGTTTCATTTGTTTTTATATCAAAAGTTTGATTTTTCATCTAATAATTTTGCATATTTATCTTAACTTTGACATTTTATCTCCCCAGAACAGTTTTAATTATCTTATCTATCCATCCATCCATCCATCACCACTTATCCTTAGTCGTGTTGTGGTGGCAGCTGGTTGAACAGGATATTCCAGACATCCTTTTCTCCAGTAACATTTACCAGTTAGTCCTGGAGGATCCCCAGTCACTCCCAGACTGGCTAGCCATATAATCTCTCCAGCGAGTTCTGGGACTATGTCGGAGTCTCCAATTAGTTGGGCATGCCTGGAAAACCTCCAGAGGAGGCACCTAGGAGGCATCCTGATTGGAACCTCAAACCAAATCAGCTGGTTTCTTTTAAAGGAGGAGTGACTCTACTCCGAACTGCCTTGGGATGTCTCAACTTCTCATTCTTTCTCTAAGCCAAATCACCCTACAGCCACTTGCATCTGGAATCTAATTCTCTCCTTTACTACCCAGATTTCATGACTGCAGGTGAGGGCTAGAACCAGATCTGGTAAATCAAAGGCATTGCCTTCACACTCAGCTCTCTCTTTACCTTTAAATTTGCCCTTTTTAAAAGTATTTTTGACCTTTCATTCCACAATGTGACCTTTTGTTTCAAAATTTGTACTTTTTCAATCAAATAATTTTTCATTTATGATAATGGAGCATGAGCATGAAAATGACATTCAGAGTGAATATCACACGTAATTATTTATGACTGACTCATCGATGGAAATCCGTCCAGTCAGTATACCACTAGATGTTAAGACTGATGATGAGTCTCATATAGTTCCCTCAGCTGCCTCACCCTTGCTGTCATAAACTCACAAGTATTTGGAGACATACTTTCAGCTTCTGAAGCTGGAAGATCTGAGAAAGTCTTGGAAAATATTGACCTTCAGCTGCTTGTGGCTAAGGCGGCCATTGAAAAGGAAAGAAGAGCCAGGACTTCCTTAAGCTGATAGATGCTGCAGAAACATGAAATATTTGCATCCTCCATCCAAACTGACCTGACTGAGATTCTTTCAGGTAGAACAAACACAGTTTTTTGACATCTGAAAATGGTTTGAGCATTTCAAAAATGTTTGTTGTTGTTAATAGTGTGTTCTGAAAATGATACAGCATCACAGATACACCCATACAATTAAATAGAGAAAGAAATGAGACTGCATACATATGCAGAAAATAGCTGAATTTAGTAGAAACATATCAGTCTTTACCTCATGTATGTAAGTAAGGTGGACGAAGTGGGTTTAACCTTCTCTTCTAATCTCTCAGTGATGAAGCCAGACTGTAGGTGTGTTTAGTTTGTGTTTCAGTCCTTGGTGGGACTTTCTGGGATTTTTGCCATCAAATACACAGTCAGCATTCCTCACAATTTATAAGAGCAGATATGAGCTCTCTGGGGTCATTTTCACTCATGATTTAGGTCTTACATAACAGAGGAGATGTAGATTAAATCACTCTGACTCTGGTATTTATCAGAAGAGAAACTCTACAGGTGAACCAGTGAGGAGTAACCTCTTTTTTCCTTCCTTCTCTTTCTTGGAACTGGGACCTGCCGGGATGAACAACATCAGAAAATTCTTAATGGATTTTTCTCTACTGTCTCATTCCAGCTGAGTCAGCTGAGACAAACGTCAACATCGTGACTGCCTCTCCCTCCAGTTTCCAGAGCAACAATCATCAACAGACACACACAGTTTTTTCATTTGCTACTTCTTATTTTTGTAATGAAATCGACTGCCTTTAAACCATGTCTCCAACATCGATCTTTAAAGGGTACTTCTTTTTTATTTTAATCTTGGTTTTCATTAAGCTGAACAATTTTACTTTTTCTTTCTTTTTTTTTTTCTTCACTCCCACTGTCCCCACTTGAAAAAAGTCATTAAGTTTTTCAATACTAATATTAATACTAATGCTAACACTACTGGTGGACATGTCGTAACATATTTCCTCATAAAAATCATTTCTATGCAAATTTTTCCCACCTTCCAAAAATGTCCAAATTTTTGCAAAACTATTCCACATTTCAAAAATGTCCTGCTTTACAAAAAAGACACCAATTTCCAAAAAATTTAACTATGAAAAATTATTTTAAATTTTTAAATTAAAAAAAAATGTCTTCACTTTACATAAATGTCCTCTGCAAAACTGTCCCACTTTCCAAAAATGTTCTCACTCTTAAAAAATTTCTAAATTTTCAAAAACATCCCCTCTTTACACAAGTGTCCCAATTTCAAAAGAATGTCCTGCTTTCCAAAAATGCCTCCAGTTTCCAAAAAGTCTTTCGGCTTTGCAAAATTAACCTTGCCTTGCAAGGTTGTCTTACTTCCCAAAAAGCCCTCACTTTGACGATATCCTTACTTTGCAAAATGTTTTACATTAAAAAAAAAAAGTTTTTAAATTTCCAGAGATGTTCCAGTTTTAAAAAATATATCTAATGTAGCAGATCCGTGTCCTTACCTAACCTTTAGTTTAATTTAGAGTGATGTAACCCTGAAGGTGAATGTAAATGAAAGTAGTGTCCCCTAAAATAATGGGAACACATGAGTGTGTGACTGCATGAACAGGACAGTGTTGCTGCCTGTAGCTGTGCTAAAAGCCAATGACAAAACACAAAGCTACGGTAACTCCCTTAAACACAATCCACACACAAACACACACTTTAGTTAAAAGGTGTTTAAAGATGATGATGGATGAGCACTTGAGCCTGACAGAGTGCTTGATGGGAAACTGCAGTGAGAGAAAGAGAAGAGGGGGGACAGAGAAAGTAAAGGAGGGGCTGGTGAAGAGGAGCAGGGGCAAGGAGTTTCTACCTCGGGCACTAAACTCTCTGTGAACCAGAAACTATGATGGAGAGCTGAGAGACTAAAGTCACACACACACACAAAACAACAGTCAACAGTGTGTGTTGTGCTGGCACTCTAGAATTTCCACCCTAAGCAGGACCAGTCAGAGATTTAGACTAAAGTACCTGTTGTATTATTCACCTTATCACAGGGCTGTTTTCAGGTTTAGAAGATGGAAAATGCCAGTGAAGACCTGCACAAGTCCAATGACAATACCAGTAAGTTTGAAGTTCATTCACCGGTTGATTCGCTTTGTTGGTGTTGCTCTTTGATGCTATACATAAGAAATATCATATATCAAAACAAGTCTCAAGTCAGGACAGGTTAGCTGCTAGTCATTTCCCAGTTCAAAACAGTTTCAAGTAAACAAGTAAAATTAAAAGTTGAAGGCCTAAGTCAAGCCAAGAAGTTTAAACAGGCAAGTCTTGACAAACGAATAAATTCTCAAGTCAAGGCCAATCTCAAGTGATGTCACAGGTCAAATCAACCCAAGCCAAGTCCAAGTCAGGACAGGTGAGTCCAGAGAAAAATGTGCAACCAGATTTTCTCTTCTGCTTCAATATATCTTTGACATGAACATGTCCATACATAGCGAATGTTTTGCACGTCATGCTCCGTCATCGAATAGCAACCAAACAGACCAAAGTTTAATGTAAATAAAATGCTTATCTTTACATAACACTTTTAAAATCAGCAATGGCTTGTGTGTTTATGTGGGCTCTTATTTGTCTTTGTGTGTCTATAAAATATGAGTGTGAAACGAATGTTTGCATATGTGTGCAGTGTGTGTGTTTAAGGGTAAATATTCTGTGGTGTGTTTTTTTTTGTAACAAACTTATCAGAGTGACAATCAACAAGCCTTGGAATGTACAATTGTGTGTGTGCAGGTATCAGCGGGTGCAAATGTTCTATGATATCAGACTGTTTTTGTAAGGTGGGAGTGAGAGGCTGCTTGATGAAAAGATACAAGAGGCGCAGAAAGAAAGACTGCAAAGTATGAAAGAAAAGAGAGAAAATTTTAAAAGGGTATAAAATGAACAGTTATTAGCATGAAGGATAAAAGGTCGAGAAAAAGAAATTGCAGAACTCCGTAACATGTTTGTACTGTGGTTTAAGCACAATCTCCCCACCAAGTAACTTTACAAAAATGTCTAAAAAAAAGTTCTTTTCCAAATTTTCCCCACTTTCCCAAAAATATGTCCCCTTTATAAAACTATCCCTACTCTCCATAACTGTCCTCACTTACCGAAAATGCCCCCATTTTGCAAAAAGGTCCCCACCTTCTAAAAATATTGCCACTGCCCAATGAAGTCCCCATTTTGCAAAAAGGTCCCAGTGATCCCAAATTTTCCCAACTTCTAAAAAAGTCCCCACTTTGCAAAAATGTCCTTACATTCTCAAAATGATCCTACTTTGGAAAAAGGTTTCCATCCATCCATCTTCTTCTGCTTATCCAATTCAGGGTCATGGGGGGCTGGAACCTATCCCAGTTGTCATAGGGCAAGAGGCATGGTACACCCTGGATAGGTCACCAGTGTGTCACAGGGCTGACACAGAGAGACAGACAACCATTCACACCTATAGCCAATTAACCTTACCCCATGCATGTCTTTGGACTGTGGGAGGAAGCCAGAGCACCCGGAGAGAACCCACACAGACACGGGGAGAACATGCAAACTCCACACAGAAAGGCCCCATCCAGATGGTGGATTCAAACCCAGGACCTTCTTGCTGCAAGGCAATGGTGCCAACCACCACACCACAGTGTCACTCCGAAGGTATCATTCTTTAGAAAAATGCCCACACTTTACAGAAAGATCCTCACTTTGTAAAAAGGCCACCACTTTCCAAAGTTTTCCCTAACTTCCAAAAAATTTCCTTCTTTGCAAAATTGTCCCCAGCTTCTAAAAATGTCCCACTTTCCAAAGATATGCCCACTTTCCAAAACTGTCCCCACCTTTCGAATGTGTCCTCTCTTTGCAACAATGCACCCACTTTCAAAAATGTCCTTATGTTCCAAAAATGTTTGTACATTCTAAAAAAAGGTCCCCACTTTGAAAAATTGTTCCCGATTTCCAAAACTATCTCCACTTTGCAAAAAGGTCACCATGTTCCTCATAGAGACAGAAGAACCAGAGCAGTGTTAACTGCTGCATGCAGCTGGAGTGCAGCCACATGTTCTCCAGGTGTAAACATCTATTTTCAAATGTTTGCATATTATGCATGAAGACAGAGACTGTAAATTTATTTTACGCATAACAGGGAAACTATGTCCTGTTATAGCACATCCACAGAAAATCTTGGCTTCTGATTGGCTGATCTAGGATGTCAAGAAAGCTTCTCAGTCACTTTTTGATGCAGGACATGTCATCACACTCTAAACTTATGAACAGATTAACGAAACACGTCGCCACTCTATGCACTGTGTATCATGCTGCTACACCTCGGCAGGTCACCTGTGATCCAGAACAACAGTGGTGACTCTAGAAGTGACATTAATAGAAAGCATTGCTCACCACTGTGTTTTCGCTGACTTGCAAATGTCCATCCACATCCCATAATGCCGTGCGAGTCAATCCCTGAAAACCAGAAGTGAAAGCAGGCAGATGTTTCCACGTTTCACAGTCAGCAATTTTACATGAGAATCACACACAGATGGTCAACTGTCATTTCAGCTTACAGCAACCTGGTCCAGCTGTACATTCAGTGCAGCAACATCACAGCTGTGTGAACCTGTAACAGTGAGTTTTGGTGTTCTGGTGCTGCTGGGATGGTACCTCAACCTTCATTCATGCTCCAGAGCTGTGGCGACATTTCCAAATACAGCAGATAGAAGCGCTGATACTTATTGTCTAATATTCATCGTGTTGTTGCTGCAAATATCAAACAAATGTAATCAGGACTCTGGATGGAGTGTGTTTCTTTCTGCATGTGTCTTCCCACTTTTGGAAGTGTTTTGGTATTTACAGTTTTTCTGAATTTGGAGCTTCTTGTTTGTCTGTGCACTTGTGTGTGACCTTTGTGCTTTGGGGCTACGGGTCTCTCTAGGTGTTTTAACACATGTCCTGGACTTATAGCATCCACACATCACCAAGAAGAACTGAATTTTTAAATGCAGTTGTCTGAATAAGTTGGAACTTCACTGAACTGCCTTTACGCCCTTCCAGTTCCCCAGTAAGTTTGTGTACTGTCCATTTAAGCCCATGTGTGAATAGAGCAGATTATTGTCTGCAAAACTGAAAGTGAGCAAAGGGACTTTGTCCATCTTTTAAACAAGAAAATCAAAATATAAGTAAGTGGAGGATTTACTCCCCTGCATCGAATATTACATCCAATACTATGTGTTGTGACATGTCAAGGCACCAGTACCAAGATGCTATCAGATTTGACAAAATGGTATTTTTTGATAAAAACTTACCAAAAAAGTCACCAGTCTTTGGAACAACTGGCACACACACAATTTTAATATAAAAATCTGGTTAAATTTGTTTTCCAGCAACTTCAATCCCTGTAGAAGAACGACAAAATCTGTGCTTTAACTAAACGACTGCAGCAGCAGTTTTAGCAATGACTGACTCATCATTTTTTTTTTCTGGGAAAACATAAAAATATTGCAGCACCAGAAAACAGTGTGTGTAGGAACGGGCAGCCAGTGTGTCTGCAGCTTGTTGCTGGCTGTGTTTACAGTGAATGGCTGCAGTCTATTTAAAGCGGCTCGGTGTATTTATGTCAGTTGTATACAGCGTGGAGGAGCCGGCGGGACTCGCGCTGCCACTGCGGTTCATTTAGGGTCATTTTGGGCTCCAGGGGTTTGTAGAGAGAGAGAGAAAAAAAAACCAGGTTGGATTATTGTCAGTGTTGAGCTGAGCTGATGTCTGGTCCCAATGAGGCCACAGCAGCTCCCATCAACACACTATCTGAAAATACATTTCAGGTACTTTCTTATTTTCATTACTGTTTGTTTCAGAAACCTCTAATACACTCAATATGTCATGAAACTGTACCAAACCTTAGTAAAAGGAATAATAGTAAAATGTTAAAATGTACCAGAAAACAGTATTTGAGCATTTTCCAAAAACAACAACAACAAAAAAAAAAAAAAAAATAAAAATTTTTATAAAAAAAAAAAAAAAAAAAAAAAAATATATATATATATATATATATATATATCAAGCTGATTTCATGATCCTTGAACAATAATGTATGTTAAAAAAAACTATATTAGCATAATTGCATAAGACTGCATTTACTGTTATTATTTGAGTTGTATGGTAAGTCACACTAAAGATATTTCATCAGTGTGTATGTCTAAAGATTTATAGGACCTAACACTAACAAAGTGTGACTTTGTTATTATTTATAAGTGCTCTCAGTTGAGGATATACTGTTCTTTCTTTGGAAATTGTTGTGCTTAAATTGTTTTTTACTGTTTTTTGGTTTATTTTTTGGTGGTGTGGGAACAGACACAGTCTCTGTGGGGATGGGGTTTTTGGGAGATGACAGGAGGAGAGAAGCTGCAGAGAGGCATATAAGACTGCAACTCTGCTTCCTGTTACCAACTCTGGATAGTCACGTAAGCAACGTCAGTTGGACACACAATATTTATTTTATAGTTAACTGGATTTGTCAACACATTGTTTAGTTCTCCATATTTTCATTATATTGATGTGAACATAATATACAGACATCAAGTAACAACAGTTCAGCATTTTCAATCTAACACCAACAAAAACTGATTCCTTTCAAACTGTAGCAGTGACAGGAAGAACACACATTTTTGCATGAATAGAACAAATTGGATTTCAGGTACAGATTGGGTATTTATTTATTTATTTCTAATTTCTTTCTTTCTTTTTTTTTATAATGACTGAAATGGAAAATTCCCCTGGGCAAAAGTGAATTAAGCTAAAACCCAAACTTTCTGCTTGGTTACCAAAAAAGCAAAGTGAGAGTGTTTTTGTACTTTGGCTGAACCAGTCTTTTCTGAGATTTAGGAGGGCAGTGTAGGCATGCATCATCTCACACATACATACACACAGTCTGATCACAGCTAATGGAGCAATAGCCGTTGTGTGTGTTTTTTGTGAAAGCTGAGAAGTGAGGGGAGTTCACACAAAGTGATGAGGCAGATGAGAAGAGTGCTGAGACAGTAAGGAGTAAAAGATGAAGCGAGGAGAGGAATGAGGAGGAGGACGTGAGTTAACGTCCTTGACGGTACCAGCCACAGGACTGATTAATGGACACCTGGGTGTGTAGCATGGCATGCAGGGTGGAGGGAGGGAGTGTGAGCTTACAGTAGAGGTGAAGGTGAAGGCCACTATCTGCAGAAACGGACAGTGATGAAAGGCTTGGCTTTACAGAGAGCAGAGGTTCCTCCCTGAAAGAAACCTACATCTACATGCCAGCAATGCCTGGCCTTTAAAAGCTAGACAAGATCCACTACATCTGGAGATTACACACAGTTCCTGAGTGTTCCTCAACCCTTCAAAGAGCTTGTAAAGAGCTGGTTATTTGTTCCTCAGTTATTTCATTCCTAAGGTGTTTGGATCAGCACGTTATGACTGAGAACTTGACTTTGCTGCTGATATATTTTGAAGTTTTGCCCTCAAAATAAAGTCAGCTTGTTGTGTCTTTACATGTTTTCTCACCAGCCTTTTACCTATAGGCTTAGCAAGTTTTAGACTAAAGGGGCATGCATACAGCATGTGACTACCAGCGACGTGGCGACCAGAGACCGCATCCAGTCACAGTCACATTCAGCGACGTGACATGAAGTGGGTGGGTCCTGAGTTAAACTTTTCTCAGCTTCAAGGAGAGCAATTCAAGTGACTACCAATAAGAGCGAGGGATACCGTTGATTTTCTTATGAGGGGGTCGTAAATACATTAGAGGGTTACCTAGGCAACAGGAGCCTGGAATGTCCAGTAGCAACCATCCGTCAGATATAAAACAATGTGCGACAAGCAAATCACTTTGTATGTGGATGGGGCTTTAGGTTTCAGCTTATTCAGAGCACAATAAAAAATTTAACTTTACTAATGATATCTCATTCATTTTTTTGTGAGCAGGGACCATTTAGGGACCACTAACTGCATGTCTTTGGCAGTGGTGGTTAGCACTGTTGCCTCACAGTAAGAAGGTCCTGAGTTTAAATCCACCATCTGGCCAGGGCCTTTCTGTGTGGAGTTTGCATGTTCTCCCCGGTCCAAAGACATGCAGTTAGTGGGGTTAGGTTAATTGGTGATTCTAAATTGGCTGTAGGTGTGAATATGAGTGTGAATGGTTGTCTGTCTCTCTATGTTAACCCTGTGACAGACTGGCAACCTGTCCAGGGTGTCCCCCGCCTCTTGGCCTATGGCAGCTGGGATAGGCTCCAGCAGCACCCCTGCAACCCTGAATTGGATAAGTGGAAGAAAATGGATGGATGGATGGAAGGACATATAAAAGACAGCAAAATTGTGTGTATGACAAATGAACTGCATATAATGAGAAAAACTGTGGGTGGGCTCAAAAGCTCTGCAAAAGAGCAAGTAAGTGGACTTTAGGTTAAGAATTTTTATAACAAAATGGACGGTATTTAAAGATATTGTGAAACTGGTCCTTTTTTTTGCACCAACCTGAAAAACCTTAACTTGACTTTTCATTATGTTTTTAGTTACTCAGTGTAAAACAACCCAACAATTAACTAGAAGTCTTCCTGAGCTGTTTCACCAACATCCACTAGTTCCATTTTTGACTAGCTGCACCACATTGTGGAATAATATCACAACAAAATATCAGTTCATCTTTATTTTAACATACATTCTAACTGTTTTGACCATACTGCTTACAGATCTCCCTCACTTTGAAGTAAATCACAGATAAAGGCTGTAAGTTACAATGATTCTTTTTTGTTTTGCTGAAACTGTTTAAATTTGTACTTAAATGCAGACAATATGTGATTGTAACATCAGAAGGAGTAGGTTTCACATGCTGGAAAAGTATTTTCAACTGGTGTGAAAACCTCATTGACTTAAAAACAGCCTGCTTGGAACGGGGTGCTCAAGGTCATCTCCTGTCACGGCTCCCTCCTTGGGAACCGGAATGTTGATGAAGTATTCCCCCCCCCCTTCTATTGTTACTCAATTTTCTCCCATGCGCCGACTAGTGCAGACACCAGACAAGCATGCCAGGCAAGCTGCTTCTCCGCTGGTGTTTGGCCAGGCCTGGAAACCTGACTGCCTGTTATCTTGTAGGAAGTGGTTCTGAAGCAGCAAATGCAAAAGAAATATGGTCTGTTTAGGGGTCAGGAAGTCCTGGACTAGACTGATAACTGATGGGACCTTCTTCTTAAATTCCATCTGATTTAGTGAGTAAGCAGTGACATCATCTTCAGGTAATCAGTTCATTGACTTAAACACTTGAATCATAAGCTCATACACAAGCAGCTCCAGCTAATAAGAATGTTGATGGAGACAGAAGTGAAATATTCATAACCAACCAAAGCAAACAGAGGATAACTAGCATGACATGATTAGGATCTCGGAGCCGAAAAAACATAATGAAACCTACCTACTAATGTATGAAAGGTTTCTGCACTGATTTATTGCCACTAACTACAAACCCAGCTGTTAATCTCAATGAACCAACTCCTGATATCTGTGTAAAGGCAGTGCATAAGCATCATCATTCATTTACAGTTTCATTCATTTACAGTCTTTTTCAGACTGTCACAAAGTTTAGTTAAAATTTGTCCCAGCCTAGTTACAGAGGTAACAACCTCAAAATTTCATAAACAGAAATCATAACAGTAGATGGAAACCCAGTCACTCAACAGAAGCAGGCAACAGAATTAGCATTTTTACTACTGTAGTGGGGCAGCAAGGTGGTCCATGTCTGCATGGATTCCTTCTGGGTACTCCGGCTTCCTCCCACAGTCCAAAGACATGCATGGGGTTTGGTTAACTGGTGATTCTAAATTGGCCGTAGGTGTGAATGTGAGTGTGAATGGTTGTCTGTCTCTATGTGTTAGCCCTGCAACAGATTGGTGACCTGCCCAGGGTGTACCCCACCTCTCGCATGACAGCTGATGACAGCTGGGATTAGGCTCCAGGCTCAGTTAGCATGTTGAATATTAAAGTTCATGACAATACACTTAGAAAAAAACTGAACAAGTATGGGTTGTTTGGAGGCTTGCAAGGAAAAAGCCTCTTCTCTCTTAAAAGAACATGGCAGCATGACTTAGGTTTGCAAAGTTGCATCTGATCAAACTACAAGACTTCTGGACTTTTGGTCTTTTTAAATACAATATGTTTGGTATTTTTCAGTGGTAAAATTTAACAAGTTCAGGTTGGGTACTGCAATACAAGCACAACCGATGTAGACATCCCGAGTCACAATAGAAAATTCCTGTGTATATATTTTTAAATTTTATTTGAGTTAATTTTCTAATTTCACAATATTGTTTCAGTTAGTGGTTAGTGTTGCTTTTTTCCAAAGGTCTAGCTTTTTGTTTTATTTGGCTTAACTAAAATGTTTTTCCCACCTGTCTTCTGTCTAGTTTTTAGTTTAGATTTAGTTAAATAATAATCAACACATTTTATCTTGTTTATTTAAACCAAAACCAAAATGTAAATGCTATAAATTGCAAGTACCAGAGAGGTACTGCTACAAAATATTAGCTCCCCTCCAAAACCTACAACTTGTAATTTTTACAATTTAGTTTGTATTTAATAAACAAGAAATAATTTGTGTATTAGTCATCATGAAAGATGCAGGTTCACAGGTTTTTTGACATTTGGACATTGCCACCCCTGCTTCCAGTTTTTTTTTCTTTTTTATGCTGAGCCAAGCGCTATGCTGGATATACATGAGAAGTAGTAACAATCTTAAAATCTAACTCTTGGCAAGAAAGGGAATGTGTGTATTTCCCAAAATGTGTCAAAGACAGGTAAGATGACTTGTGTTAAAACTGCTAATGTGGTTGCTACTGTGAAGACTCTGAGAAACAATCTTCTGGCTTCATGTGCTCATGCTACCTTTTAATTGTTTCCCTATTGTGTATATTTATTTATTGTGTGTCTGTCTGTGTTTTAAATACTGTCTGGGTTTAAGCTGAGAACTACCACGCAGAATTTCGTTATGCGACTGCATAATGACAATAAAGACTCTTTGAACGGCACCACTGCAGCATCCAGATCTATGTATGTTGTGAAGATTGTTTCCTTGACTATTCTGAAGTTAACCCTTTTCAAAAACCATCCAGTACAAAAACTTATAAGAGAAATCAGAATTGCTCACTTTAGAAATATCTCAAAAAGCAGAAAAAGTTGCAGTAGATACAGTACATAACTAGGCTTGAACATGTACTTGTGGTAATATGGTGTTAATCAAACAGACACAGATGCTCATTCACAAGCACAAAAACATGCCAGGCTTTTATCTTTAGGGGGAAAAAAGCGCTGACAGCCTTCAGGTGGAATTTTGGGCCTGTGTCACATATTCTTTTTCACACGCTTAAAATAAATAAATAAAAGCCTCCCGTCTGAATCCACCTACTGCAGTGGTGAGAAAGCGGCAGGTGCATAATTAAAGAAAAACACTTTCCTCGCCTTTCAGCCCT
>VUQI01027364.1:0-10540 GCA_015106735.1 Paratilapia polleni
AAAATAATAAGTCTAAAAGTCTAAAAATAACGAGTTAACAGTGACTTTTGGTTTCACATAGAATAGGAGCCTCAGCAAACTGGGTGAAAGTCCTATATTTAGTACTACACCTCACCTCACCTTCAAAAACCTTTCAAGCACGTGGTCTGTTTTCTGCAAAAATTACCATTACCACATATTTTGGGGGTTTTCCCCCAACTCTCAAAATTATGAGATCCCACCATGATTGTAACATCATAAATTGTGATTTTATAGAAACAATACCAACACGTCAAAGTCAGATGGACCTTTTTTCAATAGTAAATCAAAATTTAGGAGAAACTGAATAAAAGTCTAGCCAACATTTTGGAAAATATACTTGTTGGTACCAAAAAGAAATTGCTGCACCCTGCCACTAATTTCTGAGAAATAACTTTCTTATAGTTTTTTTTTTAACTGTATCTTACAAAATTTCTGTCAGTCTGTCGGTGGGTTTGTTTGTTTCTTTGTCCCCAAACTCCTACTAGACCAAGGAGCTAAGCAACCAAACCTGGCTCACACTGTAGGCCCCTAAAGGTTCTTATCTATATCAGATATTATGATGCCATTGTGTTGCCTAGCAACCATCTAGCAATGGGCTAAAATGACCTGTTTTTAGCCATATGCACCTATAACACCTTATGAGAGCATCCTATAGTTTTAATTTCATGACAATAACATCTAATTTATATCCACAAAAGTTGAATTACATCCGCCTAGCAGCCACCTGTGGCTCAGGAGGTAGAGCGGTCATCTACTAATCGGAGGTCAACGGTTCAATCCCTGGCTCCCCTAGTCTGCGTGCCGAAGTATCCTTGGGCAAAGATACTGAACCCCACGTTGCTCCAAATGTATTCATCGCAGTGTGTGTGTGAGCGTTAGCTAAGCGCTTATGTGTAGATAAGAGTTCTGTATGACTGGGTAAATGTGGTATGTAGTGTAAAGTGCTTTGAGTACTCAAAGCTGAGCAGAAAAGTGCTATATAAGTACCAGTTCATTTAAAATGACTAATTTTTAGCATATAAACAACATCTAACCCCCAGTTTTTTTTTTGTTTTTTTTCTCCCTTTTTCCATTGTGATATATCAGTTTGTCACCAGCACAAGTAGGTCAAACAATATTGTAGCATCGGCATGCACTAGTACAGATTGACACATGAAACACAAATTTTTTTATACTTTATCCAACTAGCATGCCTTTTAGCATTGCTAATTAGTTCCAAGTTTTATGCTAAGCTAAACTAATAACCTCCTGACTATATTACCATATATACTGTACTGTATGAGACTGATATTCTCATCTAACTCCTGGCAAAAAAATCAATCAGTATATTTTACAAATGTCTTACTAATCCGGTTCAATATGCCTTAGTACGTTAGATCACTTTAAGGCATTATCCCAACTTAATTACATGAATGAAAGCTACTGTGTGAATTAGGATATGGTTACACACTAGCATCCAACCACCTGATCACAGTTAGATCACAGTGATGTTTTCTCACCATTTTTGCTGTTGACTTTCACTGTGTTAGAGGACAGCTGAAGAGTCGCTCCACCCTTGCTTGTCTGTGGAAATTTGAAGTCTTGCACCTGACCGTCGGTGCTTAACACGTACACATCCAACACTGAGAGGTGATGCAGGTTAAAGGGAATGAGACAGAGAGACGGAAAGAGAGAGATGTATTACTCAAAGGAAACATTTCAAAAGCATTACATGGTGTTTAATAGAACTCTAACGCTAAGGCCCAGTGGGGTATGTGTAAAGACTCGAGGTTCATTGTACTAGTAACAGAATCCAATCTTATTGGCAAAATCCCATAGAGTGTCATTTACTTAAAAAACCATGTCACTAAGCTGTTGGCTGGCGTTGTGAAAGCCTTTGAGGCAGGAGCGAAAGAAAAAATAACAACAAGGGCAGCGATAGAAGATGAGCAAATTCAAGCACACAGCCTACTGCAGCATGAATGTCAAATATTCATAGGATCAAAAATATCATTGAGCTTTTACTTTACTTTTTCTTTCCCCTGTGGGTTCAGATAACTCTGGGCCTCGACGAGCAAATCTCTGAAAATCCTCCAAATTCCTGCAGCCCCTCTCTCTGGTATGCCAGCTGCCGGGTGGTGCTCCCTTTGATGTGTGAAATTATTAAAGGGTCAGGAGGACACACGTATCAGCACACTCCCTCCCATCAGAAACGGCCTCACTTCCTCACATAGATGGCTTCTGACAGACGGAGATGAGGAATTGTTCTCTAGTTGCGCTCTCCCCACCCCGCCCCATCTACCTTTTAGCTCCCTTCTCCCTTTTCCCTCGTCCTGCCCTTGATGCTCGCCCAGAGATGCCATTTGGGCTTCAAGGAAACTGCTAATTAGAATCAACAGTCATTTTCAGCTTTTTCGATTCTTTAAGAGAGGTCAGGTAGGCTGTTCTTTAAGGTTGTGTTTTTCTTCATTTTTAGTTATGTTTCTTCACTGGAATATTATCTTTATTGTGCAGATAAGCAAGCAATTGACAAGCTCATAAAAACTGCCTGAATGCAGTGATTAAACAGCTAATATGCAACATATTACACAATGTGTTAATCAATGCTTTTGGTAAAGACAGAACAACTAGTCCTTATCAGTTTGGCTAACTACTTATTAATGGGAAAGGCTTAGAGGGAACAGATAGAGTGCTGTCTGAAAGGAGCCGTGCCATTCAATTGGTTTCTTTGTTTCCCCCCAGAGGTCTGGACAGTTCATCTGGCAGCACCCATTCAATGAGGTGACTTTACAATGCAAGAAAAAGATTAAAAATCAATGAGGTATAAGACAAAAAGGGTAAGTGGGGGACCATAACCATAGAAACAAAGAGATACGAGTAGAAATATGACACTTCACTGCACAAAGCCGACTTATATGAATGAGATCATGTTGATAATAAAGTGCCTGCCTTTGAGGGCAGGCACTTTATTATTATTATTTGTTTATTATTATTATTATTTGTTTATCATAATATCTGATATAGATATTATTATTATTATTTTTTGTGGGGGGGGTCAAATCTTTTCTGCTGACGTCAGTAAGGTGAGATGAGATGAGATGAGATGAGATGAGATGAGATGTGGCCATTTTTAAAATTATGTTCTTCTTGAGGAGTAGCTGCCCAAATGTAAGACAATTTTTACCACTGTGTTTGATACAATTTCACTGAGACGTGGTGCACAGCCAAAAAGAAAAACCATCAGCATCATAGACTGTGACTGATGGATGTGCACATGTGGTTTTCTCAGTTACTGAAGAGGAACTTACTGATATTCTCTGCAGGCACTTTCACGATTGCTGGCTCGATCAGGTTTTCTGCAAGGACAAACGCTCCTTCCTCCAGGGTATCCAGTAGCATCGTGGCAGCATGCGTTTGTTCTGTGGAATTCATGTCTTTCCAGGATTTTAGAGCTTCTGGCCTCAAGAGGTTGTCAACAGTGTCCACAATTGCCTGTATCCATGGAGACAAGACAAAATGTCAGCTTGTAGTTTCCCCCCCATCATAACTTGAGTTTAATGACAAAGAGCGGGGACTGGAAAGCAAATGATAAAAAATCCAAAAAAAAAAAAAAGACATGCATGGACAACAGTGACTGCAGCAAAGGCTGAAATATCAAGATCAGTCTGACTGAAAACATAAGGGTCGAAGAAAGTCAAGGGTAGCTAAAATAATAATGATGATGGAATATTTAGTGTGCATTATTTAATATTCTGTTTACCAAGAATAAGGCTAATCTGAGGAAGTCTCTTGTGGACCAATTTCTTTATTGAATAATAATGCAAACATCCTTGAGGGTAAAAAGAAATACAAACCAAATGTTTTTTCACGTTCCTTCATTGAATGAAGCAGTCTGCAATGCTGCATTCGCACTTCCTGCTTTAAGCAGCTATTTTCCAAAAGAACAATCATCTCCATGGACAATACTCTTATTTCCATAACAGGATCTGCCCATAATGACTGGGATACAATTTTCCTTGAGGAAAGGGGGCATTATCATGAAATCCATGTTCAGCGTAGTAGTCTAAGTCAAAACGGGGGGTGGGTTTCTGCTTGTTTTCAATGGCAATCCTTTCATTTCCTGCTTTCTGATAAGCAGTAAGTAAGCAAAACATTCCACAAAACCCACACAAGTATCATATGTTGATAAAACAAGAGTTTCCTTTGACCCCGGCAGGGTGAGTTCATAACTCCTGGCTGGCACAATTAAGAAACAACATCATTAACTTTCTTAACCCCGCGAAAAACAGACATTTGTACACAGATCTAGAGCAGCCCTGGGTGTGATAAATCAGAGTGACAATTTAACCATAGGTGCTATTACCCACAGCAAGACCCACCACAATAACGGTAATTAACCAAAACAAGCCCTTGCTCACTGTACCAATTAGTCACAGCTGTGATTATCCAAAACACTAATTGACCAAGGACAGGATTATCCATTTGCTTGGAATAACAAGAAAGGGAATCAACCAAAGTCTGCACCAATATACGATTAACTGCAACATTTAACCACCGAGCTCATGTTAACCGCAGCAATGATGACAGTATCCAGACACAGAGTACTCAGCATGTCTTTATATCTTGGGTCCAAGCACTGTGGCCCTAACCTTGCAGGCAACGGTGACTATGACAGGAGTTAAGAGTGCATGTGTGTGTGTGTGTGTGTGTGTGTGTGTGTGTGTGAGAGAGAGAGAGAAAGAAAGAGCAGGCAAGAGAGAAGAGAGAAGTGGCGATTATGGGGTTGGAGCCATTACAACCAGACAGACACTAAATGGTCTTCTCCCGCCCCCTGGTAAGCCATCCTCAAAGGACCCATGAAATCCAAAAGAAGGAAAAAAATGTCTGTCTCCAATTTGTGCAGCACAGAAAGAATCTGTCTTCTGATTTAATTCATGCCTGGGTGGTGGTCAATTTACAAATCACAAGAGTGCAACCACCAGGGGAGCCCCTGTGGCTGCCTGTATCTACAGAACATTCAGCTGCTCTGACTTAAACAGTGATGGATGATGATCAGTGACATTGAAAAATAAAATAAGCCAACAGCCACATTAGCTTTCTGAGACTTTGGGCTAAATCCTAATGCCAGTGTGCCAATGTGCCCAACATGACAATGCTACCATTCTGATATTTAGCAGTTAGTTGCAGGTTCACCATCTTTGATTAGCATGGAGACGACTTTGGTTTTAAGATATTTAGTCATACTGTAAACCAAAGGCGCAACTTCCAACAGTGCAGCTGGTGCGATGCCCCAGGGCTCAGAAGGTAGGAGGGGCCCAGTCGACATCACTATCAAACATGGAATGCACATATAGGTAAAGCTGGTTAGATGATGCAAATTTTTACTTGTTCTCCCTGACCTTGCTCACTGTCATTTGTGGAAAATATCTGCACCGGGGCCTATCACAGAGTAACTACACCTGTGCTGTAAACTAAAGTACTGTCCAACAAACATGGTCAGAAGTTGGTGCTGCAGCAGCATCTCTAACACACAGCTCATGGACAAAAGTAAGGTATTTTAAAACCCATAGCATCCAATTGGTGCTGTGCAAGTCCAAGCCCTGTCAATTTTTTAAGGCACAGACATAATACACACACGCTGACTCACTATATCTGCAAAATACATCTACTAAGAAAAAATATTCTCCTTATATTCAAAAGCTTCCTTCAGTAGCAATCTTCAATTTGTTAATTTGTGTATTATAAACATGACCTGCTACTAATAATGCATACTTTAAAGGTGCAAATATTGCTGAATGTAAACAAATATGGGCAGGAGGAGGTGTATAGGAGGTGTGAGAGTAGCTTTTGCCTGAGGAGAGGCGCATGAAGTCAACTTTAAAAACCATTGCACTTGAGGCAAGGTTAGAGTAGAGTCAGATTCTGGGATACAGCCTCTGGGCACCTTGAATATTTTCACCAAATTTTGTGTCAATTCACTACTTTGTTAAGTGACCAGCCATAACAAAGTGGTGGATTGACACAAAGTTTGTCAGTCCACTACTTTGTTATGAGCACTATGAGTACATTTATAAAAAATAAGTACATTTTTTATAAATGTACTCATAGTGATTGACACTGCCTTTAATCATGTCACTAGCAGAGCTAAAAAAAAAAAACCCAAAACATTTCTAAATCAGATTTGGTTAATGCAACACTCAGCAACTCATATTTATCAAAGTACCCCCATGGGCCACTGACAAATACAAAATCTGATAAGTTGTTTTACGCCATGCATCTTCTCCCATGTGTCTACATCATGGCCTTGTCTTCTAGCAGACCCAACCTGAGAAAATAAACAGTACTACACTCCACTAAGTAAAATGTCTGGGGGACAGACTGCAAAATCAGACTGGAACACAAACATATTAATGGGGCTAGAAATTAATCCCACAGATAAAACAAAAAGTGGGAGAGAAGAGTCTTTTTTTTTGCTTCTTTTTTTTTGCAATGGGGACAGTGGAGACTAGAATTTGTACAATGTAAGCAAGTGAAAATTGAGCACACTGCCACTTTGATCACACTTCTGCCTGACAGGGAGGTGCAATTACAACCGTGGGAAGGCAATTATTCACACAACGTGTAAAGAGCCGACAAGAGAGATGGAGAGTGAAAAAAAAAGAGTGGGGGAGGCAGAAAAGGAGGAGAAAGAAAAAAATGAGGGGAAGATGTACAAGTGATAGGACACAGGAGAGGGAAAACAGAAGAAAAACAGAGTGATATTGATGGTGGCATCCTCAGATGGACAGAATGACGTGAGAGCAGACAGCAGAATCTGAGAAGTAGCCATATTTTGTACAAACACATCACCAGGCACACGCTGTAACAAAACAATCAAAGACATAAAGACAGACAGTGCTGCATGCTGCTAGCCAGACGTTAGGGATCGGGGTGAAAAAGGAACGCAGAAAGCCTGGCAGTTATACCTTCATGTACGCTCTGCATGTCTTCTCTCTTTTTTGAAGCTTTTCCGCACAACCAGAGGATCAAGCACAAGAAACCGATTGAAGAAAGAGGACGTAAGAAAACAGGAAGCATTAAATCATACCACTTACCATCAATTACAGAGTTAATGAAAAGAAGAAAAGGTACAGGTCTATTAACTATAACCCTAAGAGTAATAAGTGCTTTTCAGGAGAACAGTGTTTGAATACTAAGTCTGAATTTGGATCAAGAAATAGTGAAGGAAAGAGATGAGAAATGCATAGCAGTGGTGAGGAAAAAGTGCTGAGACCAGATTCTGAAGCTCCCCATTAGTGATGCTTTAAAATACATTCAGAAGATAAACAATGTGGGATGAGGTCATTTGTATTTCATGTCATGGAGAAAATAATACAGCACTAGGTCTTTTTAAAACCCCTTTGTTAGTCTCTTGGCTTTAAATAAGTTGCCGTCTCTTCCTAATTGAGTCAAACCAGAGAAACTCACATATCGTTGCATCAGAATTGGAAAACAAAGAGATAAAAATGTTCTTTGTGTCCAAATTACAACCATACTTTAAAAAAAGCATACACAGGAAACCAAAAATGTTTCCTCAACAGAGTCCAGATTGCTCACATGGATACCACCATTTACTTGTTTATTTGTAGGAAAGGGCTGCGTGAAACTTAAAGGACCGTGTTCTGTTTTTGTTGGAGGGGGGTTTTCGGTTCAGCTTTCTGAATGCAAATCATGTATGCAAGACATTTTTTTCTAAACATTTTCAAACCCATGTGTGTAGGCTCAGATGTTTTTTTTCTGTATCTGGCACCCATTGGATTCTATTTATTCCAGCATGGCATGGAAATCATTTGGCAGACAGGTTTCAGTCTGCTTTCTGCAGTAACCTGATTTCTTAAATTGTTAGAAAGCCAGATTCTATAATCATAGCAAGGAATTGGAAAAACCAGATTTTGAGATTTCCTAGTCTTATAAATACTACTGCTAAGTACTGCTGTGCTACAAAAGTGCGACAAGATCAAGAGAAGGATAATTAAATTATTATAGTCACAACTCCAAGTAGCCTGTTTAAAAAGTAACTTCAGGCATCAAGCAGTATTTCTCTGTAAGTTTCACCCCTGGTGTGTTTGAGAGTGAAAGTGTGTTTCACTGTAGCTGCAACTACAAAACAACACTTATGTCGCAGGATGTCACAATTTTCAGGTAGTTTTAAGTTGAATGTTGTTGTTGCTTTTGAATTGTTCCAAACACCTGCAATATTGCTGTTGCAGTAAGAAACCAGTTAGCTCTTATCTTCAAATAATAGCAGTGCAGCTGTCTGAACACATGGGTGCGAACAATGGGCGTCATTTTGTTGAAAATCACTTTGTTTACGGAGCAACTGCTCCAAAGTCTGAATAACAATGTAATTTTTCAAAACTGTCACTCATATCTCCATGGGACTGCCAGCAGCTGAGAGATGTAGGTGTGTCTTGGGCCTGCTTTCTTCCCACTGAGCACCTGCAAGAGCTCTGGGAGGGGGCACCTCCACACTTGTCAGCAATAAAAAGTTATTCTTTGTGGTGGTTGGGGGGCTCATGGCCATTAGCTTCTTAAAGGTGGAACTGCCAGGTGAGCCTGTGTTTCCAAAGCTGGTAATTACTATGGAGCTGTAGAGGAAAGAGCCTCCCCTCAGGGCTAGACCTGCCTCCCTAGCCCCCTCACCTGAAACTGTGTGTGTCCATGATGATGTATACGTGCATGTAAGAAAGTGTTCAGCGGTTTGTGTGTATCTGTATGTGTTTTGCTAATGAATGTCCTGAGTCATGCTGACACCGAGCTGGGGAAAAACAGGGACAAAGTTTAATGAGAGGTTACAAAAGGCCAGAGAGGATTTTCACAGCACCTTGTTGAAGCTGCGTCCAGCTGAGTCCTTCTCGCTAGGCCTGAGCTCCTGCAGCTGAGCATCGAGGATGTCCACAAGCTGCTCCATCAGGCGCACCGAGGAGCTGACGTCTCCGGCAAACACCGGGCCCTGTGTGTGACGTGCCAGCTCATTGGCTAAATTTGCAGCATTTTCGCCACTTCGGATCTAAAAAACAGCCATGGGGAAAAACACAGGGGTGTCAGTGAAGTGTCAGTGATGCAGCCCTGAGATGATGGTCATGCAGTATGAACCGGAACTAATATATCTCACATACACCTCAAAGTCACAGAAACAGTGCTAGTCTAGAAGGAACTTGTCTTTATGTGCAGACTAAATGTACTCATAGAGATTGTATGATTAACCAGGGACATTACAGTATAACTGTGACCAACCTTCTTAACAAAAGTAAAGAAAAATGCACCATAGTGTACTTACCTTAAAAACTACTATACTAATCTTGAAGGTGCCATCCTTTTACAACAAATGAATCCCTTTTGCAGTAAGATAAAATGCAGCAACAGCGACATCAATCAAAATGTGACTTTGAAATGCCATCGCCAATTACAGTTACTTCACAAAGAGGAAGTTAATGCCTATCATACTGGCCAACATACCATTCGATTCTTGAGCTGTTCAGCCTCCAAAGTGTAATTCGGAGATATCAGAAGTGTTGTGTAGCTACAATGCAATATCCCCCACTTAGTAAAAAGAACTACAGCAGTGTCAACAAACCAGAAGCATACTAGCTGTAGGCCCACCATCGCTGGCAATTATATCTTAATAAAATCTAACATCAGAGCTTATACAGCCAATTCAGCCAATTAAATACTCTTCATATTAGTTTCACTTTTTAATGAGCAAATATGCAAAAGTTAAAACAGATAACTAAGGCTCCTGCTTATTATATGTCATAGCTCGGCTGAGAATGGGTATAATCATCAGAGAGTAAAGCCTCCTAGGCTGGAGGTTTTCCACTTGACAATACTGTGTAGATGCAGAAAAAAAGTGTTTCCAAATTTCTTTTCTCCGTACATTTCTTCACTTCCAAAATTGTGCAAAAAATGTTTATGCATTAAAGTTCGAGCAGGCAGAAATCTAGTAGAAGCAGAAATGCTGTATCTTCTATAAACGGTTAAAGCTAATTTTTGGTTACACAGAGGATAAAAGCCTCACTTTTCCTGTTGAAAGTCCTCTTTTTTTAACCCACTGTCCCACTGCATATGACTTCTAATATGTATTTTTAACTCTTTTACTGCTTAATACTCCTCACCTGATCTGGTCTGAAAAAACAGTCTCCCATCACGGGCTACATTTTCTAAAGCTTCTCAACCAATCACAGAGGACGAGCAGGAGTCTAGTTCCCTTTTAGACCACTTAAAGAGCAGAGTATGATCAGAGGTGATTATGTTTTTTATGCCATAAACATGTTGCATATCCCAGCTTTAATGTGCTGTGCATACTTTTTCTATCACACTAGTTTCTAGTGTAAAAACAGAATATACTGTATCCAGCAACTGTTCAGTCACTAATGTTAGGACACAGCTCCTAAATCCCTTTAACAACACCCTGAAACCCTGCCTGAACCTGCAGCATTCGGTAGTTGCTTTTTTTTTTTTTTTTTTTTTTAAAAGAAAAAAAAATTTTTTTTTTTAGGTT
>VUQI01027366.1:0-14295 GCA_015106735.1 Paratilapia polleni
GAGGCCTGCACTTCTTTAGATCTTGATCTGGGTTCTTTTGTGACCTCCTGGATAAGTTGTCGATGGGCTCTTGGAGTAATTTTGGTAGGCCGGCCACTCCTGGGAAGGTTCACCACTGTTCCAAGCTTTCTCCATTTGTGGATAATGGCTCTCACCATGGTTCACTGGAGTCCAAAACCCTTAGAAATGGCTTTGTAACCCTTAGAAATGGCTTTGTAACCCTTTCCAGACCGATTGATGTCATTGACTTTGCTTCTCAGCTGTTTGTTTAGATCGTGGCATAATGTGCTGCTTTTTGAGATCTTTTAGCCTACTTCACTTTGTCAGACAGGTTCTGTTTAAATGATTTCTTGATTCAACAGGTCTGGCAGTAATCAGGCCTGGGTATGGCTGGTAAAATTGAACTCAGCTTTCTAAAAAATGTGGTTAATCCCAGGTAATTCATGATTTAACAAGGGGGGCAATTACTTTTTCACACAGGGCCATGTAAGGTCTGGAAGAAGACCCAAACTGTCACCCTCTCATAAGAGGAAATTGGTTAGAATGTTCAGGAAAAACCCAGGAACCACCAAGGTTCAAGCCTGCCATGACCTGGAAACTGCTAGAACACCAGCGTGCAAACAGCGCAGCGAGTTTTACATTGCCATGGACTGAGAAGGCGCTGACAAAGAAAGAAGCCCCTGCTCCAAAATCGACACCTTCACGCTTGACTGAAATTTGCAGCTGCCCACATGGACAAGCCAAATGCCTGCTGATGAAAAGTTTTACGGTCAGATGAGACAAAGATTGAGCTATTTGGCCACAATGACAAGAAGTGTGTTTGGAGGAGTAAAAGTGAGACTTTCAAACCTAAGAATACTGTACCAGCTGCCAAGCATGGTGGTGGTAGCATCGTGCTCTGGGGCTGTTTTGCTGCCAGTGGTACTGGTACAAAGTAGATGGAATAATGAAGAAGGAGGACTACCTCCAAATTCTTCAGCTTCACCTCAAATCAACAGCTAAATCAACAGGTTGAAACTTGGACACAGATGAGTGTTCTAACAGGACAATGATCCCAAAGACATATCAAAACTGGTTTTGGAATAGATAAAGCAGGCTGACATACATTGGGATTACATTCTGGAATGTAATCCCAAAGCCCCGACCTCAGCCTTACTGAAAATTTGTGGAATATGCTTAAAAGCCGAGTCCGTGCCAGGAAACCAACCAATTTAAATTAACTCTATCAATTCTGCCAAGAAGAGTGGTCAAATATCCAGCCAGAATTATACCAGAAATTTGTTGATGGCTACCAAAAGTTTCTGGTCGAGGCGCAACTTGCTAAGAGACATTTAACCAAATATTAATGGGGGTGTATGGATATACTGAAGCCTGTATGTATAATTTCTTTTCCCTATGCTGGACCACTACACCCAATCTTGGGGTTCCCCAACCTGCCAAAGTCATTAAAGATGTATGCTGTACAATCATTCCACCCTGGAAAAAGAACAGTTCGACAAAATCATTAAAAGCCCAAAATGACCATGACATTCATGCACATGATGAGTATATTCAATTCAATTCAATTTTATTTATATAGCACCAAATCACAACAACAGTCGCCTCAAGGCGCTTTAATGTAAACGTCTGACCACAACTTTGGTCAGATGGCTGCTAATTCTTTATTTTTTTGTATTTTTTCTCATTTACCTGCTTGAGTGACCTTACATGCTTTTGCTTTGAGATTTCTGGGCTTTGGCTTTTGTAACAATTTTTATTAATTTAATTTTTATTTTTATTAGCATAAATTAAGCATGCATTCTATATAATTAAACTGGGGTTTAGCCAACTTAACCATTTTAGCTGTTTCCAGCTTGGATATTTTTAAGGTCAAAGCCATGCAGTGTAAGAACACTGCATACCCATACAACAGCATCTTGTCAATCACAAGGTAGCTACATCCTAATTTTGTATTTTATTCTAAATGGGACCTTAATTCACAAAGTAAACATCATGGTATATTACATAAGACTTAGAACCACAACTTGAAATCATAAACTCAGAAGCAAAGGTCTTACAGAGGAATTAAATCAAGGAATAAGTAGGTTTGTTTTCTCAGATTTCTATACAGTTAACCTTTTTTTTTGCAACCAGACGACTCTCCCCCTGTTGGCTATTCGAAAAAATTCATTTTTAAGGAACTTCTGCACTGGCTTCACTTTTCAGGTCTGAAAGCTACAATCATCTTTTATGTGCATGTGTGTATGCATTCTGGTGTAGACCCAACAGACAGACATCATCAATCCAATCTGGCAACACATTGCCTATCATCTGATGACTTAGGCTCTGGGGGCAAGGTTAGCCTCTGGATACCTGTCCCAAGACTTCTTGTGCTGTGTGCTGGTCACTGTTTTCAATGCAGCCATGAATGAAGATAAATTAAAAAAAAAAAAAAAAATCATAATACAAAGTTAAACTGTTGTCAGACGATAGCCACTTGGATTTGAAACTGCATTTCAGCTAATACTTTCCTCGTTTACTCGCCACTTGGCTCGTTTACTTGCAAAGCCCGATCAATGTGATTGGTCAGTGCTATTTGGGCTACAAATGTATTACAAATGGTAACCAGAAAAATCTTGACCTTTGTCTTCAGATTCTGCATATCCACATGCAGATATCAGTTTATATACCCATACTCTATTTCTATCCTCTTCATTTCAAAAAAAGCAGTCTAACAAACATGCAACATTCAGAAAAATACTACAAACATTAAGAAAAAGTAGCTCATACTTTTTCATCATACACAATGCCTGGTCGGATCTCAGGAGCCTGATAGCCTGGTGTGCCTTCAACTCCCAAAGCCCCCTCATGGAAGGATTGTCGAGAAATGCCATAGTCAGACAATTTAATGTTGACTGTATCCTGCACCTGGAAGAACACATATCAGTGAGCTAACAAGTTGAATTAGGTGATATAAACAGCCACCAGTTTGTTTCTATTAAATTATTCTTTGCCTTTCTATTTATAGTATTTTGAATAAAGGGACAGCAAATAAATGTTCCAATAACACATTTACGCTGTTGCTGACAATTTGTTATTTCAAAAACATATTAAAATTCTTTCAATAAACCAAAAAACATTTTACATACCTCCAGAGACCACACCAGAATGTTGTCAGATTTGAGGTCACAGAAGATGATGCTCTTTCTGTGAAGGTATGCCAATCCTGCTGCAATCTGATAGGCTACTTTGAAGGTTAACATGTGGCCAAGGGGCATGTACTTGGAGCCTAGAGAGAAACACAGATTTTCATAATCCAATAATAAAGAGAAAGGCTATAAAACTAACTTCAAGAGGGAAATCACAAGGTGAAGATCTGTACGTGCTTTTGCCTTTGTGCTTTTCCTCCAGCACTGTGTTGAGGCTACCTAGGGGGGCTAACTGCAGGGCGAAGCAGAGTGGATGAATGCTGATGCCCACTAGAGAAACAATGCAGGGATGCTGCAGAGAATGCAACATACTGGACTCCTGGCGAAATTCAGAGAAACTCCGGTAGGCATTTGCTGACTGCAGGTGTTTCACCATGGTGTCTAAGACAACAAAGAGAGAAAGACAAGGGACCACCAAAGTTAAAAAAGGACCCTGGTTCTACAAGTGCCCTGAACATTATGTATTTGAATATCATTTTTTTCTTTGAAAAACAGCGTTGCTGAACACAAATATGCAGAAATCTCCCACATAATGTAAATTTTTTCTGAGAATTTACATTTTATTATGTAAATTTATTACGTAAATGTTATTTATTATGACTAAATAGCAGCTGTACCTTTAGCTAGCAGACACACTGTGAGATAAACTGAAGATAAACAGTTTGTTTCCTATTTGTTGAGCTGTTAGAATCGTTGTATTTGAAATTATCTGCCACTTAAAAACGTAACTCATTTTATGCTCGCTCCTCCTCTGTAGCACCAGATGCTGAAGTACTGTGACCACATTATATTGACATATGCACCAAAAACGCTGTTCCGGATCGTTCCGTTAGTGCTATAAATGATGCATAAATTGCGTTTTTCCCTTTCATGTTGGTGTGTGTGATAACCGCAGATGATGGATACAACAAAAGGATTGTCTTTTATGTTATTGTTTCCTCCATTTAGGTTCAAATGGGTTTGATGTCTGGAAGGCACTCAGTGATGGGAAATAATAACTTCCCTCAAATGTGTTAAACCTAACGTAATGGGCCTGTTTTGAAAATGTAAGGAGTAGAAAGTTGAGATATTTGTGTTAAAATTTGGTGAATAAAAATAAAAATAAAAATAAATAGTCAAGTAAAGTACAGATACCTGAAAATTCTACTTCAGCACAGTAACAAAGTATTTGTAGTTCGTTACTTCCCACCTCTGTTCTTGCAACTGTGCAAATATGTTAGTAATCAGAATCATTCTGAACCAACAAGCTTGTGCAATCTGCATACTATCTGCATACTGCCACGCCCCCATTTCTCTAAATAAGGAAACACATTCACCTCCAGGTGAAGAGGAGAAAGGGGTGCCAATGTTGTAGGAGAGAAGCCTGCACCTCTAAGGCAAGAAAGCAAGAGAAACTCAAACAACTGTTTCCAAAGAGGAAGCCAGAAAAGGCGCACTTTTCCAAAGTGTCTCCACTCGAGTGATGATGGTTAAAAAAAAAAAGACAGGAAAAAAAAAAAAAAAAAAAAAAAAAAAAGACAGGGCTAATTTGTAATTACCTGCCCTGTCACTAGGGTGTGCTGTCTCTTATGCAGTCAGAAAAGAGGTACAGACTCACCAACAGGGCCTTTCTGGTTGGTGAAGAGGACACTGCGGTTGCTGCCATCTGTGTTAGCCATGCTGATGTTGTCCCCATCTGTCCAGTACAGCTTCCTGATGGAGGCACACAGACAGAATCCACAAAGATATTGTACGCATGAGGAAGAGACGAAGAAATTTCACTGCATCACTATTTAACTGGTTGACCAAACTTTGGTAGTGTGCCACCAGAAACCATAAAGCCTCACCACATGGACCTCAATTCTTCTATTTGGTAAAGTTGGAGGGGCTTTTTATTGACAAAAATATAATAACTGTATAAGAAGAAATACATTAGCTGCCCATAACTTTGTTTTGCACTGTAACCTTTTTACATCAAAGAGCTCTCAAGCTAGTTTTGTTTATGACCTTTAGGGATTTTAAAGCTTTTATTTATTTTTGTTGATTGATTACCAGAAGTCTGTCTTCACATTTGATTTTGCTGTTGCATGTTCAATTTTACTACATGTTTTCTCTCTTAAAAACCTGATGCTTACTTCAATAGTTAAAGCAGGAATGATACTGATAACAGTAATAAAAAATGACTGTAGAATCTGTGGAGCATCTGGTCTGAAAATAATACTAAACTGTACGTGTGCTTGTTTGGAGTTTTCTAAAATGCAATCTGCTGTTTTCATTTCAAGGCCAAATCACATCAACAGAACGTAACGGTGATGAGTGAAGCAGAAATAAAGCTGGCAAAACCAGACATATAAGAAAATATATTTCAGTGCATTTAATTCAGCAGCTAATAAATGTCCAGATCAACCACTGACAGCCTTATTCTCTCACACCAGATGCACATAAACGGCTTCAATTTGCTTTCAGGTTTTCTGCTTCTCAAACTGTCATCAGTGAACATAGGTATACAAACATATGCAAAGTATAGAGGACAATATGCGTGTGTCACTTTGTTTAGACTGCATGTAGTCTATGTTCATCTGTTAAATCCAACCACAACTACCGCGCCCTTCATTTGTTTGTTAACTGCCTTTAACTAAAGCCTCTGAAGCATTTAAACTCCTGTATTGTCGTGTTTGTGCATACACACACACACACACACGCCCCACCTCTTTGTCCCGCCCCAACCTTCTTTGACCCCACCCACTCTTGGTGGGGTTAGTGTGTTTGTGTGCCAGAAAAAGGAGAAAGCTCACAGATCTCACATCTGCTTCTCATTTTCCCTCACACCAACAATGCTCAGATCGGAAACATTCCTCCACTCAAGTAGGCTAAGGCCTTCAAAGAGAGGAAGGAGTACAGGAAAAAAATGCACAAGAAGAAGGCAGAGACTTGTCTTAAGAAAATATCTTTTCTTCACTGACCTCAAATACGCAAAAGCACACATATTCCTGCCGAAAAAGACTGAGTATATAAATACAGATGGGCTGTTCATGCTCTGCTGGTCTGAGGAGAGACTGAGGCCAGGTTCATGTTTGGAGCTAGTAAAAAAAAAAATTACTTTTGCAAGGGAAGACAGGAAGGCACAGGATGTAAGATAAACACAGAGAAGAAAGTGAAGAGAAAAAGTAAAAGTGACAAAGCAACAGAGACACTGGCTGTAAATAATTTATAGTCTATCTGAGCACAGAAACATTCAAAACAGAAATAGAAAAAAAGACAGAGGCAGGAGAGAGATGGCATGAGGGGAGAAAAATTGGAACCAGTTCCTGAGTGACAAAACACTCAGAGGTCAGGAACCATCTATACCAAATTACTGTGAGAGCACACAGCGGGGAACCTGACAGACAGACTTTGTATGATTGTTTGTGCGTGTGTTTGTGCACACTTCTGCTTGTATCTGTTGCAAGTTATAGGTGAAACCAGGAGGGTGTCTGAGAGCACTTTCTGAAAGCTTCAGTTTGACTACATGTGACAGCTTTATGGCGTGTGTGTGTGTGTGTGTGTGTGTGTGTGTGTGTGTGTGTGTGTGTGTGTGTGTGACCAACCCCAGTATTGGATGAAGGACTAGACAGTGTGGTTTGTCTAAGCCCTGGATGACAGCATTTTTGAAGGAGCCATCCAGTCTGGCAACATTAATCTGCTTCTTATTGGCATCATAACTGGTCCAGAACAGGTTCCTGGACACCCAGTCAACTGCCAGACCATGAGTATTGGGCAAATCTGATGAAAGATAAACAACATACACAAAGAGTCATTAATCAGCCTTCATTTAGAGTTAAAAACTTAAACACACCTTTTGCTATTACTGTCTAATTCATACATTTGAGAAAAGTTGGGAAAAACTGCAACATGACCTTTAACTAAGCCCCTCTCCCTTAGGTATACATGTCACACTCTCCATTTAAAACAATAGTGGCAGATTTAGTGGAAGTCATAGTAAATTTCTTACTGATTTCACGTAGACGTTTTCTAACCTACGAACATTGATTTTGTCAGCTGAATTGACAAATGATGCCAGATTTTATGACCTATAGATATTTAAGTCGACTGTTTTTATTGTTTCCAATCAGGCGGCATAGATCATCCACCTAAACACGCCCACTTGTTTGGATGCTCCATGCCAAAGGAGTTGGCAAAAGGATTCCCCAAACTCTAGCTAGCGGGTTTTGCTGTGTAGAGCCCCCATACACACAGCATTTGCATGCTGGGGAAACTAAATGGGCAAGAAGAATAGATTTTTAAATACTGGACAAAAATCTAGGTGCTAGCTGATAAAATTACCCTGCTTTCTTTAAAAAGTAAAACACAAAAATAATGAGCCTTTTAATTATGTTCTGTATTGTATTGCGTTGCCTCCTCCGTACCAGCAGAGACCACAGTTTCAACTCCAGTGCCATTGATGAACGCTCTCTTGATTGTCTGAGTACGGACATCTGACCAGTAGATACGCTGTTCCAGAGCATCATAGTCCACCACAGTCACATTGTCGATATCCGGCACAGTGAAGGAGATGATATAGTTGTAGTATGGGTTGTCGATGTCTACTCCTCTGATCTCTATCTGTCGAGCATACAGCAAGAACTGGCGAGACTCTGTGGGAGACACAATACGTTGACATGGACTCTTAGTATTCAACGTGAGTAATCAGGAGTTAAATGCAGCTTCAAGTTGATTGCACGAGTACACACTAATGTCAGAGCTGCGGATAGATGGTTAGAGCGTGGATCAGTACATCTGCGCATTTTTCCTGCCACTTGAATAAACAGTCGATCCAATTGCATCTTTGACTAATGATTGTGTCTGGCTGGCTAACTCAATAGCACAGCCAGGGCAGAGCGAGTGAATTCAATCAGTGCAGATACATTACAATTGCATTGGTCTCAACAGTCAAGTATCATTTAACTGTGTGCGGCTTAAATGATAGACAGCGAAAGAGGGAAAGAGAGCGGGAGAGTAATGACAGTGTCGGGCTGTATCGGCCATCCCAGAGTTGGTGGTGGATGTGGAGGGTTGTGGCTGATGCCTGCATCAGACAGAATGGGGCTCTCCCTTCTATTACCACTGAAGATAATAGAAAGTGCTGCCTTGAATACTAAACTCACACACTGAATAAACAGGCCAGGGCTTACTTTTTATGGACAGACACTTCAATATGCTCCAAAGATGTCACAGCAAAAGGACCTCAAACAAAAAAAAGTCTGGATTGTTTAATCCTCTCTCTCTCTCTCCAAAAGAGAAAAATAAATTATAAATAAACAATTCTGCAAGGACAGGGATTAGACAGTAGCATTCAAGCTAAAACAAGAAGAGGACAGAATTGTGTGGAAGCTCAAGAGGAATCAAAGTGCCTGTTTTCTACAGTGGCTGCATTTCTGTACTTGAACTCAGCCTTACCGTAACAAGTGCGTTTGTCAGGGCCCAGCTTCATGAGGTGAGGACAAGCACATGAGAACGTCTGATTGAAGTTGATAAGGCATAGATGAGAGCAGGGCTCCTTGCCATCTTTAGGTGCACATGGGTTAGGAGCTAGGGAGAAGTGAGTATGGAATAAAAAGATTCTTATTAATGTGTATGTGTATCTCATAAATCATCAATATAATATTTCAAGGCTTTTAAAAGATTCAAAAGAATATGTAGGACACTTAGTAAAATGTTTCAATATAAACAGTGTGTTTAAAGTGTGATCTAATCATACTTCATCTTAATGCTCAATAAAATTCGGCATAGTTTATAATTTGCTTTAGCCTGCCTACAGTTGCTGGTGCCTCTGCAAGCCGCTTTGCAGCCCACTTCCAAACCAGTTCCCCCTTTTATGGCGTATCTGTCTAATCTGTCAGTTTTTATTTTTGCCTTCTCTGTTCTGTGCTGTTGGTCTTGCTACATGTGTATTTCCTACCCTGTGGCTGTCTGGATGGATGGTACACTTGAAGGTCAAAGGGTTGCGTATTGGTTCTCTGCACCACAGTGACGTTGCTCCCAGTCCACTTGTTTGCCTTGGCCAGTGTGTTGGTCCTCCAATCTGTCCAGTAAACCTCTCCACCGTACATAGTGACGGCGAACGGGTGCGACAGATACTCGTGGCCCCTCAGAACCTCAATCAGTCCAGAACCATCATACTTGGCTGAATAAATGGCATCAGACCTGCATAAAGCACAATTCTTAGCTACATTTCTGAGTATTACTAAATTCTGTGCAAGTATGTTCATGTCTTTTCCCTCTGTACAACCTGGCATCAATCCACAGGATGCGACGCTCTAGATAATCCACAGTCAGTCCATTTGGCCAGCCTCCATTACCAGTTTCCTTATGGATAGTCTTCCTGCCTTCTCCACTCATGGATGCAGCTTCAATCCTTGGCAAACTGGCATCCCAGTCTGTCCAGAACAGAATCCTGCAGTATCATACCATAAAATGGACATGCAAGGGACATGCAATCAGCAAGGGACAACAGGTTTATGATAACTGAAAAAGTTACTTGACCAAAACAATTAGAGCTTCTAAACCTCTAAATCTTGTAACATGATGGAAATGTGTTCTCTTTGATATGAGAAGGAGGTAGAGTAAACAGCTGTTACCCATCCCGGGGGTCAAGAGCAATAGCTCGGGGGTGCTCCACCTCCCCTGCCAGTAGTGTAGTCCTCATGGTGCCATCCAACTTGGCCACCTCTATCTGATCTAGGTTGCTTTCCACCCAGTAAATATTTCCTGCTATCCAGTCGACTGCCAGACCCTCGGGTGTCGCCAGCCCGTACTGGATTACCACATCAAAGCTGGTTAAAGCTACAAGAAGAGATGAAAAAAATCAGGGCAGATGTTCAAACATCATATTTCATCTCACTACTCAATAAAATAAACGCTCCTCTGGGGTGGTTACATTTTTAAAATTCACACAGTATTTCAACATGTACCGTTAAAAGCTCAGAAAAGACTGGGATTTGCTGAGGACTACATTTCAGATTGTACTGTAACCCGAAGTGCTAATCCAGTTTTAGTTTTACAAATTATGTAAATGTAATTGAGCTATTTGGAAAAGAAGCTAACTTTGCATTACAAACTGTGATTCCTTTAATCAAACGGTAGGGTGCTGTGTTGTGGGGAAAACACATGCCAGCAGAATAAACGAAAACGCAAATAAATAGAGCAGAGGTTCACCAGGGGTTGTAATACTACAATTACAGAAGAGGTCTTAAATATGTGGTGTCTTCCAGGAGTAAAGAGACACATTTTCCAGCCCCTTTCTAACCCTTTCATTTTCTACTGGGCCCCTAATCAGAGTCTAATTGTATGAGTCATTATCCTTTGTGGCACAATGAAAACATATACATACTGCTGTATGTAGCCTATGGACTGTGTATGTAAACATGACACAAAACAACCAAAAAAAACATATAGTAAGATACACAACTTAAGTGGAGACTTGTACACATAATTTCCTCATTATTACTGTTGCAGTCATGATGATGCCTTGTTTGCCAGTGCAGCAGGTCATGATTGACTGGTCTGACCCTTTCTGATACAGGATCTGATTTTCTGTTAACCAGAAGCCCCAGCACTGTAGCTGTACACACTATTTACCAAAGCAGCAGACATAATAGGTTTTTACAAGATAGGATGTGTCACAAACCTTTCAAGCAAAACACATTAAAATTTTTTCAACTCAATAAAGCCCTTTCACTTAATAAAGCCCATATAAATGTGTTACAAGTGCTCACCTCCATTCTCAGACAGCTTTCCACGATAGATCTTATCCTCCACAACGTCAGTCCAATAGAGGGCACTCTGGTTTAGATGGAAGTCCAACGCGATGGTGTTTCTGAGTCCAGGAACTAACACGCTGAACTCTCCTTTATTCAGATCTATGCGGCGGATCTCATGGCGGTTTGAGAAAATGATAAAGGGTTTGAAAGGATCTGTGGAAAGAGGAAAAGACCAACAACCTAAAAGTGGAGCTAACCAGGTAGTAAAGGGTTAAAACTTTTGCTTAGTCACTGTTGATTGCTACTCAAAGCACTCCAAAATGGCTCTGCTGCACAGCATGGAAAACGTTGCAGCCCTGTTCCACTGCAGTGTGCGGCTTGACCAGTAAAGGAGGGGGTATGTTGAAAGTGGCTCTAATCCTGGGTAATTAAAACTCAGTGTAAATAAGACAGGAGTTATCTGAACCTAACAGGCAGCCAGACAGGCAGCAGGATGAATGACAGGGTGCTGGTGGCTAGTCTCTAAGACCTGGCAATGAGAAGCACCATCATAAATTCATGTTTCCTCATTGCCTCGTTGCTGCAGGGAGATAACTATATTCTTTATGTGGATCACAAAATTCAAAGCAAAAAGTGACTGAGTAGTTTCTATCTTTCCCAACTTGCCTTTTCGATGACTTTAATAAAAAACATTTCAGCTTTTCAGCTTTTTCCTTTGACATTTAATAATCTTTTTTTTCATAAAATAATAATGACACAAACCAATGGCTAGGTTGTCTTAACGAACCTTTTTACCCGTCATATACTTGCATTAAAACAATTTAAGCTGTTCCCCTTTTCTGTTTCCAGTGCATTGTCTATTGTCCAAAAGAGTATCACATTTTGGCAATATGAGTCCTGTCCAACCACAGTTTCCTGCTTGGCCTGCCTCTCATTTCCTTCACCCGAAAACCAAACCACCCTTCTCGATTCTGCTGTTTTGACACTGACGAGGTCTAGTCAGGGTCACTTCTCGAGCTTTCTCCCCTACTGTATAACTCAATTCTATACACACATCTGCTGATTTCCCCCAATCCTCCACTGTCGTCTCCTCGATCCCTTACCCGTGCTCTTGCAGTTCTCCTTGTCAGGCTCCAGTTCCCAACCGTCGTAACACGAGCATATAACACTGAACTTGTTCTGTTCACAGCGTTGACTGCACTTCAGGTGTTTAGCACAGAAGCTCTGGATCTGGCAAGTCTTGTTGTCAGGCCCCAACTCCATGCCCAGAGGACAGGAACAAATGACCCCCTCTCCAGGGGCCACTGTGCAGTTATGGCTGCACTCGCCGTTGTCCAGCGAACACAAGTCTGTAGAACAGAGAAATCAGAGGGCTGATAAATACAAGGAACAGGTGCACTTAACTGTTATTATATTTAAATGATCATTTTAAATGCAGACCTTTGGTTGCTGCTTTGCATTCCCTGTAATGAAACATGGCCTGGGTAGCGTTGTTCCTTACCACAGAGTTTCTCATCAGAGCCATCTGGGCAGTCATCAGTGCCGTCGCAAAGTTTCTCTGCAGGCAGGCAGATGGTGGAGTCGTTGGCACACACATGGTGAGAGAGCTTACACACCAGTGCCTCACAGTTGTCCTCATCTGAGTTGTCTTCACAATCACTGTCGCCATCACAAACCCAGGCTTTGCTGATACAGCGTGCTACAGACAGAATGCGGGGTTACTTTGAAAATAAACACTTGAACCGATTTTAGTTCCAACCTCATATGTGAAAAGGTCGGGATTCTTTGTATAATGTAATTAAAAGCAGAACTTGATTTTTTGATGCTTTTTTTGAAACAGGGTTGTGCTTCATATGCTTCTTAATTTGAAGTATGGATTCCTCACCAGAGTCCCTGCAGCCAAACTTGACAGCTGGATCACACATGTGTGTGACACCCTCACAGTTCTTCTCATCGCTCATGTCCATGCAGTCGGTGTCCCCATCACAGCGCCAGCGCAAGGGGATGCACAGGCCATCCATCCGACACTGAAACTCATCTGTATGACAACCTCCAGGCGGGCGCGTAGCTGTTAAAAAAACAAGACATCAAAAAGACATCACTCGAAAGTGACATTGTTTCGCGTCGTCTCCCGCATTAATCACATCAGGACACACAGCCTTGAGCACAAACAACGTGCAACATCAAAAGACTGAAAACTAAAACTAATGAGCTGCCTGTTAGAAATCTGACTGGCAACAAGTCTTAGCAACCAAGAAGGACAGATTGCATGCATTCAGAAGGTCAGTGTTTTCTACACATCAGCAGGCAGTGAATTACTTTGTTTCACCAATGCTTTTAAGAGAAGCTAAATTACTTATGGAAGTATAAGTAGATGTATCTACATAATGTGCTTTTTTAATCTATTACATCAGTAAGTTGAACCTAAAAGTGAGAGTTATTAGGTGTGGGTGGTTGTACCTATTAGACTGGGTCCAGCGTGATTAACTGAGACAAAACCTATTAAATCTACTAAACAAAATGTACATACTTGATTTTAGTGTCGTGTGCACTTCGGGAAATAAATGAGAGATGAGTCCAGAGATGCAACCAACCATCCATGATACTAACAACCACCTGTGTTCCATAAACACCGGCAATTTGTTGTGAATTGTGCTTGAATATTTAACTCGAATCTCACTTCTCTAAACTTATTCAGCCCTGTTTGTTTCAACTAAGAAACAAACAGGGCTGCAAAAATATCAAACCTATAGCCTGTAACTTCCAGTACACACTCTATTATTTTCCCTTTTTCCCAGCAGGATTATTGTAACTTACTTTTACTGACACTACTCAGTCCTTCTTAGACTTTCTTCAACTAGTCCAAAATGCAGCTGCTAGTATTAAGTATAAGAACATGCCAGAAGAGGCACCAGTTATGCAAGTATTTAGTACATAACTGCTGCCGCTTCTGGCATGTTCTTGTCCATTGAAGGCATTTTATTTGTCAGGTGAAATCAATTATCATACATTTTTATTGGATAGGTTAGAGGTTGGTAATAGATGCAGTCTGTCCACTTAGCTGCAGCAAGTTACTGATAAACAACATTGATATTTTTCAGGTCCTTTCTTTTCTGATTTTATTTCAGCTCTAATACCAATATCAATGCCAATAACTACCATTTAAAACATGGTATTTTCCAAGTTTAATGCACCATAAAACTGTGTTAAGTACTATGTCAGATTTCACTGATATTTAAATTACTTCAAGTGTCTGAATTACATCACATAACACCCTTGAGTAGAAGTGCACACCAAGGTGAAACCAGCCTGTGCAACACTCTTTAAACTGAACAAAATTTTTTGTAGCAAGTAGCAAGACATTTTTTTTAAACAAATAACTTGACTCT
>VUQI01027366.1:22494-39863 GCA_015106735.1 Paratilapia polleni
TACAAAAAAAAACAACCCAAAAAAAAGAAAAAAAAAAAAAAAAAAAAAAAAAAAAAAGAAGCAAAAGGAAAGGAAAGTAATGATCTTCAATCAAAGTCACAAAAAAATCCTTTATTTTATTATTTCATGTGGTCTTTCTTGTTGCTGTACTCATATGTACAAATATACATACGTTATCTGCCTATAACATTTCCATAAAGTAACCCTCTCTGACTAACAGTCTGCATGACCATAAGATTGAGCAGGTATACGAGTGCTTAGTCTACATAGACTGTAAAAAGTTGTCTAAGCCCCTCATGATGTCTAGGTAGAAACACATTAGCATTGCCTTGGTGTGTAACCTTATAAAAAGGGGTTTAACTTTCATAAATTTGAATGAACAAATGCAACCTAAGAATTGTTTTTTTAGTAATGCACTTTCCTGCATCACCAGTACACACTAATGTGTCTTGATATATGCAAATAACTGACAACAGTGAATCTGCCATTCATTGCTTTGTGACATTTTTCTTCAGCGAGTCTTTTATTTTCTCCATATGAGGACAATTTGGTGGCTATTACTGTGCTCATACCATGGCAACTCACCACAAAAACAAGTTTTCTCCACCTCATGATCTTCTCTGGTCATTTTTCCAATGGTTAGCTTTTTAATCTTTTAGCATTAAATACATGTTATGTTGCCATGCTACCTGTAGTTTAATAAACCATGTGCACAGATGCAGAACAGTGGTCACAAGCTGTTTAATGTAATAGTTTGAGGTGCCCTGATATACAATTTAAAAAGCCACTTGTACAAAAAGTAGAATTTTCCGTGGTCAGTATGGTGCAAAGTGTGACTGAGAGAGAAGATATTCCAAAGCTCTGAAACATGATGAGTGCTCACACAGCACAAACTGGCCTTTTGCTGACAAAGTCAGGAAGAAATACGAAACAAGTTTCAGACATGAACACACACACACACACACACACACACACACACACACACACACACACACACACCACAGGCTCAGTGTCCCCAGAGGAAATGTGAGCACCAACATAAATTTGAGATGGCACTGCGGTCTATCATTGTGGATATCAGATACACTGATAAACTCAAAATGTCAGAAGGATACATTTATTTACTACTGCTTCCTATCATAATCTGTAATCTGTCTGGTGAGGGTTTACAGGCATCAGGCACCAATTAATATCAGCCTCACTGAAACACAACCTTAGGTCTTAGGTCTAGACAACACAAACCAGACAAACAGATTGTGTTGGACACATTATGTGATTTGAACTTTATTACTTTTTACATAGCTTGCAGCTTTAACAGTGTGTGCTAAGTCTTAACAAACACATACACTTATTTGGTAAAACAACCCTCACTCAGCACCATCCGTAACCACGGTTCTTTTTATCCTTTAAGTGAAGGATGTCCATGTACTAATGGTCTATCACAGGTGCACGCTCACACATATATAACAAGAGGTGGTGGTTTATGTGTGTTTGTGTGTGCACATCTGTGACCTTAGGCTCAGTGAGTAAATGAAAGCTGTTACTTCCCCCACAGATCACAGTAAAAGCCATGGTAACAGGTTTAAGAGCCACTGTGCTTCACCAGCACGGCAACATCAACAGCCTCAGTATTGGACATGATTAATCAGCTTATTTAATGAAAAGGCAAATGTCCACCATCTTCTCGCTGCTCATAACTCACTGGCTAAGAACGCATTAAAGGAGTACACATGGGTAACATAACGTGTATAGAGTTTTAGAGCATGTTAGAGAGCGCTATAGAGAATTTCTTCCAGCTAAAGGAAGATGATAATGAAATGATTTTCTTACCAGCAGTCCTTGGATGATCGTGTGCCTGTTCTTCCCTTCATAGTCCACCACCTCAATATAATCTAGATAGGCATCAGCCCAATACACCAGCCTGCTGACAAGGTCCAGCGTAATGCCGTGGGGGAAGACAATCTTACTGTCCACGAGTTTGGTACGGTTCTGGCCATCCATGTCACAGCGCTCCACCTTTGGGATCTGTCCGTAGTCTGTGAAGAACACCTTCCTATAGAAAAAAGTGAGGACAGATGGATTGATAGATTAACTAATTTGATCAGTTTGTTTCATTTTCATCATCCTTATTTCCATCATATGGAGACAACAGTAATCTAGCTTTTCAGGAGGCAAAAAAAAGTGAAATGTTGGAAATATCCTTTATGGGAGGGAGCAAGCAAAAGTTTGTTAGGTGTTAAAAACCATTTCAGTTTGGAATGTTGGTTGGAAAAAACATGAAAACCTTTGGTGAATACTGAGAGCTAATATTATTTTTCCTACCAAACACAGTATGTTAGACCATAAGTTTTCATTGTTGCCAAAACAACAATAACGACAAAAAACTTATTTATAACATCAAATCACAAATCCTGCCCACAGTCCCTGTAAATGTGTTAACAAACAACATCTACTGTGAAAAATACGTGTTACACAAGCTAGTTGAGAGTCCCTATCAAAGCTAAACCTCTCAAAATCCCTCCATAATGGAGAAATGGAACAACCACTAACGAGTAGATGAAGGCAGGAAAAATATAATGATGTTATTTATTTATTTTGCGTGTCATTTGAAGTAACTCAGTCTGGGGATTATGGTCACTAATTTAACAGCACAACACAGAATCAGTTTTGCTCTTCCAATGTTGTTATTGCTGTTTTCTCCCCTCTAATGACACTGCAGATTACAAAAAAGCTCCAGTGAATCTACCTGACGTTATTCCTGGAAGAACCAATTACAGCTGAGAAAACTGCGTGGGAGGAAAACGATGTAGCTACAAGCAAGTGTGTGCACATGAACACACATTCTTGCATTCATGCAGCTGGTTTTGTTTTTGATTGTTCGGGGGTTTTTTTGTTTGTTTTTTTTTTTAAAGCAGAACCTCTCAGAGTCATATATACTCACACAACCACGCACCACAGATACAGACAGACACACTTTCAGGAATTCAGCTGGAAAGTCTGGTCATAAACAAAAACATTCTTTTACTCTCAAAACCTATACAGTCAGCGTACCACCAACATCTGTGCTCAATTACTCCCGCTTCCAAACATCCACTTATCCTTTTTCTCCATTGTCACATGTTTTAAAGTTGACTAACAGCAATGGATGACACGAGTCCAGTCGCAGTCACTGGACAAAGTTTATGTTAAGTATTTCCCTCCGTTAGTGCATTGGAAAAACTAGCATACATACATATTAAGACAGTGATCAAACTCACCCCATGGTGGGGTCCAGAGCAATGCCTTTAGGGTTGTACAGCTCCTGGTCCAGAAGGGTAACACATGTCTGCCCATTCTTGTCACACACGAAGATCCTGTCATCCACGTCATCCACAAAGTAGAAGTTTCCGGTTAGCCAGTCAATGGCCATCTGCTCCACATCTGGACAGAAACATCGGAAGGGGAGATAAGATGGGACACAGAGGGTGCGAGGTGAAGCAAAAACTGTACTTGTAATGACTCAGTGACTGGTATGGAACTTGTAGCGTGTGATGATGTTGTTTTTATTTGTAGGAGATGGGTAAGAGGTTTGACTCGTCTGCAGTGCTGTGCTGCAGCCACTCTCTCTCTCATGCACACATTCGCACACAGTGCAGGTTTTCAGGTTCGCATTTGGATCAGTTTCCTTGACTGACAAACGAGACGACAGCTAACACCAATTAGCCAATGTCTAACTAATGCGTCTGTCATTCAAAATCACTCAGACAGAAAAAAATGTGAGAGAGCCTGTTTATTGCTTCAGGGAGTGTGATGTTGCCATAGTGGTACCTAAGAGATGACGGGTCCATGTGGTTTTCACTGGGTTTATTTTCCCGAGGCTCTGCTCCCCACACATAGATGAAAATCAAACACCTAGACATGTGCACACAAACTTTATGGAACATTTAAAGCCTACTGAAGTTCAACAGAAGACCAACATTAAGATTGTAATACTCCTATCAAACCTGTGCTGAATATGGTGAAGAGGGGAGGGGTCTGAGTTGGGAGAAAATAAGAGCAAAAAGAAATGTTAGCAGACTCCTCTTTCCCTCCTCTTCCTTTCATCAAACACCAGTTCAGCCACACCGAGTCTGAGCCAACAATCAGAGAAAGAAAGCTTTTGTAAAAGATGAAAAGAGATGAGAGGATATTAAAGGCCTAGAATTATAATTTTATGGTACCAATTTAAGTACTGTACATAGTACGAGTACCAGAGAACTACACATCAGTTTTTTATATTATGTATCTTTATACTTACTCTTTATACTCAAATATAATTTTTTAACTCCAATACATTTATTTGCCTGGAAGTTTAGAAAATAGTTAAAATCAGCTCAGACCAGAAATAACATTACTGACACATAATTTTAAGATGATGTGTCAGTAATAATCCAATTATATAATGTAATATACTATAAGATGAAAGTGATTCATTCTTTTTGTATGAGTACTGTTACTTTTCACTCTTAATAGAGTGCTTATAACAAAACAAACCATACACTGTATAAAGACATAAAACACGATTAGTCCCTTTCCTTGTTCATAGATTGAACATGAGCTAAATTTAAAAAGTAGACTTCAAATATGGTTTTACCAAATATGGTTTCTGTATTAAGTACTTCTCATCACTCTGTGTTTAATTTTTCTGGTGTTTATATTTGATTCATGACAAGCTTACAGTGAGCTCCAAAGACAAGTAATACTGGAAATAAAGTGTGTGTGTGCTCACATTTGGACATTTGGACCAGGCTGGTGAGAGAACCTGGATCCTACATCTTAACTCCCCAGTCATTACTGCAAACATCTTGTAGCAAATGACATCACCGGCACCAGATGGCATTGGCATTTATGCAATTTTCTAGCATTACTTTTCTTTGCTTTTTCATGGTGTTGGTTTCTCTGCCTAATTTGTACCTTTATCATAATTGTACAGGGGTGATTTTTTTTCATTACTTACCTGTTTAGACTGTACTAACCCCTAAAGTAAAGCATTATTAGCATGTGGGCATTGACAGAGGCTGGAGTAGCCGCTAGCTGACTGCTAGACTCCACCTCAGCTTATTCAAGTCACTGATCCGGACCTCTCTGTTTGTGTTGGAATATTTTAGAGTATTTCTTATGTAATTATCTGACAAATGATAAGGTTGCTGTGTGGTTAATTGTACTAATAGCCAAGTATATGCTCCATTTTTGGTGAGCGAAATTATAGTATTTTATTTGTATGTTACTTGTGTGTTACGCAGGACTAATTAGCAGTTAACTGTGTCTGTGGATGCAGTTTGCTAACTAAGCTTTCTGGCTTTAGTGAAGTCGATTTTATCTGTATAGCCCAAAAGGTTCAAAAGGGTTCACGGACATAAAAATATATCAAAGTCAGCAATAAAAAAAAAAGGCAATTAAGAAAATCCCTAACATAACATAACAATACTGACAAATACACAAAGAAGCAAACAAAACAAAAATACCTACTAAAAAAGCTAAAAATATCAGCCAACTGGGACTCTAAGTTAGCATAATAACTTGGCAGTCTAACCTTTTGTCCAAATATAGTCACTTCTGTCTTCAAAACCAACGTGGGAACAATTTTTGAAAGTCAATGTTTGATTTGACCACCTTCATTCTACACCACAGCCAACAAGTCATATACAGTCTATGCAATAAACCAGCTTAAATTTATTCCTTTTTTTTTAGTCACTTGAGGACCACAGAAACAAGCTGTGAACATAACACATTTCTACTTTTACTTATGTAAAGGATCTGAACACGTCTTCCAGCACTGGCAGAAGTACCTGTAAATATTAATTTTGGCATGGCAGATAAAAACTGGACATCTGCTTATGCTACAGAGAAAGTGAGAGAAAAGTTGGTGAGGAGGGCTTCACACACCACAAGACCTGTATTTTCACAGCTGCTACGTGCTCAGCTCTCCACAGAACTGTCCTGACACACTCTACACAAACACTTCATATTTAGGGCTAAAGTCATACTGTAGGGGGTCCTTGGTCATGCGGTGCTCGGCGCTAAGGGTGGTGGTGTAACATGGTGGTATGTTTACCAGAGTGATCGGGTCACTGTGCTGATTTTAGGGAAACCTGAGGATCAGTTTCTTCAACCAGGAAAGAAAAGCTTGATTTCATGATGATGAAGCAGATTCCTCAGTATAAGAATACAGTAAAAGTGCACATAGTGAAAATTTACCAGCAATGAATCAATAAATCTGACTGTAAATCCAAAGGAGCCCTCTTAGTTGTTTTTAATGACGCATTTTTCTGAAGAGCCTATATAGCAAAAGAAGGGAAATGGAACACCTTCAAATATTTTGGGTCTAAATAAAAGTGGAAAAAGGATAAAAGAAAAATGCAGCAGCAGAGAGAGAGAGAGAGAAAAGGAAGAAAAAGTGAGGAAAAAGAAGAGAGCGAAGAGAAAGAAGAAGGAGAGTGAGAGATCTGATTTCCACTAGGGAAACTTGGCCATTGTGCAGCAGCATTTCTGAGGTTTATGGAATCAGCGGCCATCATCCCAAAGGTGTTCTTAATTTTTAACACTGAGTTCTCTGTTTAAATGCTTCCAGCTGCCTCACAACGCTGATTCCCTGATTAAGCACTGGATAAACAACAGAGGGAGAAAAGAGGAGATTGTGCAAGATTACAAAAGTTTGCTGAAAACACTGAAAAAAATGTCTCAGTTTTCCTACACTTCTGCTGAGCAGAAATGGCTCCAGCAAAGCCACAGACTTTTCTCTCTCCTCCCATTCTCCTCTCTCTCCTCCATACATCATCCCCTATCCCTCCCCTTTGTCTGGTCCCCAGAGGTGGGAAAACAGTCTGGATTCATTAACTGCAGCTCTGTCTGTCTGAAACTATGCTATAAAAAAAACAACACCGTATAATTGAAAAAACAGAAACAGCTGCCTTATTCATTTACCCTTCCTTTCTCTAAACAACTTATTTTCATCATGTTTTCTTGTTCTTACTCTGCTCCCTTGTTGGTCTAAGAAAGTGCAAGTACAAGTGCATGACTAGGTAATGTATTCAAAATCTATTTCTAAATGGGGCAATGCTAGACAAAGTTTTACTCCGATAACTGTGCATGTAGGTGTTAAAGTGAGAGACTAGTATCTTCACATTGTACTACATTGCTAAGAGAACAATAGTGGAGTTACATCAATACCATCACTTTGAATGTAAAACTCTAAGTAAAAAAAAAAAAAAGGATGACTTGGGGGACTGTGCAGACTAAAATGTGTGAGCGGGTAAAGAAGCAGAAAGGGAGAGAAGGAAACTAAAAGCTGACCAAGTGTTGAATGGAAAGAAGACTTAAAAATCTGCTGACTGGCTTGCCTTTTAACAGCACATGACCTCTTAAGGAGATTTCAGGCCAGTGTCTGTCCTAAGCAGCACACTGTAGCCGGTTGTGCAAGGGTAGCAGGTACTTTGGCTCTTAAAGTACAAGCTGGGATGGGGGGGCTTACTGACAGCTCTAGGATCAGTCCTCCTGTGCATAGTGTGAAACATCAAAGCCTACTTTTTAGTGAATGTAAACCTATCTCTGTTTGATTTCTGGGTTTCCAGCAGGGAGAGCTCTCAGTACCCATACATACTAAAAAGCTTGCTCCATGATCTTGTACCTCTGTTTGCTTGTGAAAATTGATACTGCACATCATGTTTACACATTTCATAGTAACTGTATAGTGTCATGGTCCCAAGGTTTTTGTGGCATTTTGAGTTTTGAATTCTTAGTTAACATATTTGAATGTGCATTTTTGTTTACTAAGTTTTGATTTGTATGTTTGCCAGGTTGAGTTTTGGCTTCCTGTTTGGATGTATGATTATTCTAGCAATGTATTATTTGAGTTCTGGTTTCTGCTTCATTTCTGTAGGGTTTTGGGTATCAGTTTACATTGTCTGTTCTAAATTCTTGATTTGTATTTAGCTTTAGTTCCTCTTTGAGTTTCTTACTTGTGTGTTTAGTTCCCTCACTGTTTCTCTATCTATTCCTCCCTCTGTCTTGTCTTTCTGTGTTCCCCCCTGAAATAGTTATTCATATTTGGTATTTGTTTTTCATGTTACAACATCTCCTTGGGTATGTTCGAATATTCCGTTTTGCTTAAGAAGGTTCCTAACTGAGAGAGGTGACCCAGAGGTATCTGTGTGGCAACCATAATAAGAGCTGTTCAAATTCTCCAAATACTAAGGAAATGTGCTTCAATGCTTCTTGTATTACCTCCTTTAGCATAGGATAGACTGGACAGCAGGAGATAATACCGTCCCACAATTCATCGCGATACACCATCCGGCATTCATATTAAACTGACAAAGTGGCACAGATCATCTAATAGTTAATTATAAATGCATTTTCCATTTCACGCTGTAACCTGCTGATATATTTTGAATTTTTAACAGGCTGTTAAATGCACAGCTGAACTCTGAACATCACACTGCTGTAATAAAATCTATTTCTTGTCCAGTTGTTGCCTTGCATGAAGAATGTAGATTTATATAAGCTTTTTACTTTTATCCAGCCTTATTACAAACTGTTCTACCAAATAAACCTGAAATCTGTGTGTAACAGGTGACCCTTACAATGTGTAAAAGAAAACAAAACATTATTTACCACCAGATCCCGAGCCCTCCGTGAGTTAATGAAGATACTTTTACTGTGCCACGTGTATAAACCGTTCTGTTTTTTTGGGTTTTTTTGCAGTAGTCACATATTGAAGCATTCTGATATTAATCTAACACACTTACACAGTGTCATTAATACTTGTATTTTGACAGGCACTTCAATTTGGTTTGTAACAGATCTGATGCTAGAGAGACGCAAAACAAAAGCCACTCAGTCTGTCTACACTGCTGAGAAAAGACACTTCAGTTCCGTTAAGTTCTGCACTCTTTCATCAAAATACTAGTGTTATAGAGGAGATGAAGTATTTAGGGCTCGGCCCTAAACGCTCAGGGTGAGGGACTTACCCTATATGCTCCCTTTTCTTAAAAATTCCAGCCTTTGAAATAAAGTGATATTTTTCACTGGTTGTTCTCATTTATATGACCTGCATAAACAACAGGGTAAGAACATCCTGGGGTGAAGTAACATGTGCATTTTGTAATCCATTTTGTGGACATTGTAGTTTTAACACAACACCGGTGTCACATTGTTAAGGAGTCTAATGTAAGTGTGGTCGGATTCTCTAAGCACCACAATTCTCTTCTCCTAAGTCCTTATGAATTCTCCTACACACCTTTCCTTGACCTCATGACATTTTCCATAAAGGCCAAGGAAAAGTGGTCAGGTAAAGGAGATAGAAAGTAATTTTTTGGATTATTCGAATATACCCCTTGTTTCAGTTATTGGTCGGTTGTTTGACAGTGAGCTTCCTCTTGTGCCTTGCTTTGGGTTTTGTGTCCTCCCTCCCTGTCTGATTATCCTCACCTGTGTTGATAATGTGTAATTATCTTGTTCCCCTCCTGTGTGTAGTAGTGTAGTAATCTCTCTCTCGCTCTCTCTCTCTCTCTATAGATAGATATAGATATGTAGATATAGAGATATATAGTGCTGTCCTCCCCTTTGTCTTTGTCTGATCATCTGGTTGTTCACCCACCTGTTTTTCTAGCTCTTGTTGTGAATTTCTCTCTGCTTGTTGCTTGTTTTCTTTTTTTGTTTGCTCATCTGCCAGTTTTGGGGCCGCTTCTTTTGGTAACATTTTGCTCATAATGTTACATTTTGCTCACTCCTGGCATCCTAATTATTCAAAGGATTGTTTCCTCCAGCAAGTGGATACACCACATCTTGGAATAAATGATGCAGGACAAGCACAGCTTACCAAGAAGTACTTCACTTAACAGAAAGTGCTGAGATAAGCAGTTTAAAAATAACAAATGTTAAGGATTCAATTAAATTAAATTCAATTTTATTTATATAGCGTCAAATCACAATAACAGTCGCCTCAAGGCACTTTATATTGTGGGGTAAAGACCCTACAATATTAGACAGAAAACCCCAACAGTCAGACGACCCCCTGCGAGCAAGCACTTGGCGACACTGGGAAGGAAAAACTCCCTTTTAACAAGAAGAAACCAGGCTCAGGGATGGGCAGCCATCTGCCGCGACTGGTTGGGGGTGAGGGGAAACAGAAGAGAGCAAGAGAAGATGCATTCTGTTTTGTACATCAAATGAGGCTTATCTGGTAAATAGAGATTATGAAAAATTAATCCATTTCAGTCACACTAGCAGCATGATTCTAAAAAATGTAAACATTATTTTGAAGGGGCAGCTCTTTGGTGTCAACAACAACATGAAATTTTGTGCAGACATTAATGTGCTAAGAAGATGAATCCTACAGTCTTACACTGCATGATCCCCTGATTTTTCCTCAAGCTGACCGGGAGGCTGACGTTTGTTGGTTTAAGTGAACTTCTAATTATCGCACAGATTATCATGAAAATTTTATAACCCCACCACTGCCACCACCCACCACCATTCTCAGGATGCAGTTTTAAAGTAGTAACATTATCAGGCCAATATGCATATTTGTTAGATGCTCTGGTTTGTGATCAAATAACTGTACTTTGTGCTTTGTGTTAATTAGCTAATTTTAGAATGCTACTGACTCCTCCTATAAAGAGCCAAGAGCTTACCGGATTTAAATTTGTATGTTTCGTCAAATTTGTGAGTAGAAAATGAGACTAAACCAAAAAAGGTCCAAGGCAATCTGACTAAAGTAAGAGAGTGACAGTGTAAAGGGGTGGAGACACATCTGGACATCTCATCTGCGAAATAGTGAGGTCATGAGTCACTCTGACCACATCTGCATCATTTCCTATGTTCACCCCTGTTACTGGTTGCTGCTGGCTCCTTAAATGTTAACTCAAAGTATAAATCTGCTCCTCCTATTCTGTCTAACTCACACGCTACCAGCCTGTCCAAAAGATCAACTCTGCTGTCTGGGCAGTTCCTCCCAATTATCGTCTGGAATAGATGAGAAAAATTCTGCTCTTATGAACTGTATATTTTTTACACTGGTCAAAGCATGCAGCCATAAAATAAGTCAGTATAATATAAAGATCTATACTTGTTTCCATATTTTCTAACTCATATCCAGCACCTGTTTATGGCTCAGGTATGGTAGCTTCAATTCTGCAAATTTAATTTGTCTCAACAGCAACCAAAATGCCTTCAAACAGCATCTCTTTGCCTTTTTTCATCACACATTTTTCATCACACATAATGACATGAAATAGTAATACGGTGGCATGGATACAAGAAAAGCAGTATCCTTCAATTGCTTCCACATTTACAGCAATACTTCTCTAATCCTGCATCATCTGTCATGCACATCCTGTCCTTGCTCTTCAATGCAGCCAGTGCTCCATTTTGTTGGTGTGTGGGTGTGCACGCATGTGTCTGTCTGCAAACAAGCGCTGCAATGTGTGTGGGTGTTCATGTGTGTGGAGGACAGGCGTGAGGAGCCCAGCTGTTGGAATTTCCTAAAAAAATTCTTCTGGTTCTTAAATTGGCAAGTCAGTTGTAAGGTTCTGGTTGCAGCTGCACAATTACAGCAACTGTGATAATTCTTGTTTTTGAATTACTTCGTAATTTCGTGATTGTAATTATTATTATTACGCACAAACATGGTATCCTTAATGGCGAACTCTGTATTGACGTGGCACTTTCTGTAATTTTGAGATGGGCGTTATGATGTTATTTTTACTGACGTACTGTAATGAGCTCATGACAAATGTGGCACTAGCAAAAACACTTAGAGAAATGCATCAGGCTTTATCTTCCTTCTTTTACTGTGAATGAGCATAAAATCCCTCATTTTTCCTGCTATAAGCTTGTCTAATATCATCTGGTTTACAACTAATTTCCAAAAGACAGCTACACCACATTGTGCGTGCATGTGGAAAACAGAATTGCCTGCCTGTCATTATTCAGCCTTTATATTTTCTATGATGGCCTGGACTGAGCAAGTCGTTTCTGTCATGTTAACGCATTCTTTAGTCACATGGAGAAAAAATGTGGAGAGAGACAAGTGGTTGCACACCAAGCAGATGTGACTGGAGGGAAAGAAGGAATAAAAGAGGAATAAAACTGTGCTATACAATTCTATAGGATTATTTCTGCATTACATTAAGTCTTGTGCAGAGATCAAAAGTAAAGCTTTGTGAAAGTTCAAACAGGAAGACTGTCTTTAATGTGCACCCTCTTTCTCATTTTCCGCTCAAACTCAATCAGTGGACTGAGGGCGTTCCCCATTTCCAATAAACCAATCCGATTTTGTCATGACCTTTGTGAGCACATTATCTTGCTTCTGTTGAATTTTAAAACCGTTCATTTCCCTGCTGCTGTAAGCAGCTACTTCGATGTCAGATCACCTCCAGTTTTCATCAGAACCAATATCCAGAGGTCTGTCTCGCTAAGCTCATCAAAAGTCCTGCCTCCCATCTCTTCCAGCAAGTTCTTAAATACTGCTCTTCATTCCTTCATCGAGCTATAGCTCTGTTCATTTCATGGCATGAAGACTCCTCTCAACAATTCTAAAGTTAAAATGAGGTGTTATATATTTCTTTAACCTTCCCTACTGCACTCACAAAATAGTTTTGATTTCATTTTAGTTTCTGTGGATTGTAGTGGAGTTAAGAGATTGTGAGGAGAAGCAGACAAGGACAGGCCAGAAAATAAACATAATGACTAAGTGAGTGAGAAATTCAGTGCTGTTTTGATTCAAGGCCAAGTCCTCGATTAATGTTTGCAGCTACGAATGATTACAAACCACCTGTCAACCAACTTCCCAAACGATATTGTAATGAGGCATCGCTTTTGGCTTTGTGAAGATGAGATTGTTGTTTTTGTGGCTTCGTTTTCTTCTGAGTCATACACAACAAGCTGCCAGAAACCAGGCCATGGCAGGACTAGGAATAGAGGGCTTAAAGCAAAGGAGTGAAAAAGGGAAGGAGGGAAAGCGGGATGTGGGTGTGGATGTGTAACCTACAGGTTGTCTACAATCAGGAACATGCAAGTAGTCATGTCTGCATTGAATCACTCTCCTCATATCTTGATGGTCTGTCTTTTACTTCCATTTTTACACAAGAAAAGTGAAATGAAACTTAAGCCATGGAAAAATACAGCTGCTTCTCATGTGTTGTCATAATATCTGTGACTCTCAGGCTGTGCACAGAGCACAGAGAAGCTCAGCTCAGCTTTTGGCTAAATTTCTGGGATTTTTTTTGTTAGCCTGTTTAAATTATATTTTAAAAGTGAAACTTATTTAACCCTTTGATATATACTTTCATGTTCTTGAACAAGCCTTAAACTTTATAAAAAAAAAAATTTAGAAAAATAACACCCATTGGTGGGGCACTAGTGTTTCTCTTCTTCTTTCAGCTGGTTGCTTTAGGGGTCGCCACTGCAGATCATCTGCCTCCATCTCACCCTATCCCTAGCATCCTCTTCTGTCACACCATTCTGCATGTCCTCTCCCACCGCATCCATGAATCTTAATATATTGACCTTCCTTCTCTCCATCACGTCAGCCAGCTCTGTCCCTTTACCACTCATAGTCCCTACATTTAAAGTACCTACTCTCACCACCACATTCCTGTCTTTCCTTTTCTTTCGCTGCGTCTGAACACGCCTTCCCCCTCTCCTCTTTCTTTGTCTTCGGCTGACAGTAGCACTGTTTCCACCAGCACCCTGCTGGCCAGCAGCACCGGTGGTGGTCGCTGTTAACCCGTGCCTCGACCAATCCGATATGGAAATCTTACAGTTGATTTCCATATTTGATTTGGCAAAGACTTTATGCCGGATGCCCTTCCTGACATAATCTTCCCCATTTACTCGAACTTGGAACCAGCACTAAGAGTACCCCCTCGTGGCTGGGTTTGGTGGGGCCTTGCTAATCAGTTAAAATTACCCCAAGGTGTACCTGAGCACAATAAGCCTGGTCAAATTGGCATCTGAAAAATGCACAACCAAGACAAAAATGTTCAATCACTATTGAAGACCAGCTGGAGAAGGAAGCTTGGTGGATGTGGTGGTAGATGGATGTTTATTTTTCCATCTGATAGGCATCAAGGACCGTGGAAAGACAAAATCACAGGGGAATGAGAGTGATGTCAGACTTTGATAAGTTTGATGATAGCCACACAGATAGACATCTGAATCCAAAACATTTCTAGATAGCAAGGTTCACCTTGCTGCAAGAGTTGTAAATCCCTAAAGTAGTAATGGATACCTGCTGTCTCTACGTAAAGGTACAAAAATACAGAAATATTCCTCCTCCTTTTCATATGAAGCAAGAGAAAATGTCTAATTAGCTTTTCTGGAGTGTAGTGGAGGTCAGTGTTTTTGACTATGCCAAAGGCCCACAGAAGAAAATTGCAAAGCCGAAGCTTAACAGATCCCGAGTGGTTCAGCAGATTGCTATGTAGCCACAGGTGGTGTAAAGTGTGCCTTACTGAGCTAATTACAGTAGAAGTGAAATTTTTCACAATAAATTGCTGTCAGAAATAAAATTACAATACAAACACATAAATAATACATTGCCTCATTAAAGTGCGAGTTTCTCTCTGGTATTAAGCATGTGTTTAAAACTTTATAGCATTTAGGTACATGCTCTAGCCTATGGAGATAATACTGTGCTGGGTTTTGTGAGCAAGTTCTGCTGCTCAGTGAATACCTTTAGAAGCATTTAAAGCTTAATATGAAAACATTAAAGAGTGAAGTTGTACTGCTGTGCTGTACTTACGGTGTAGGCTGAAGGAGATATTGATGACTCTCTCTTCTGTGAAGCTCTTCAGATTGGGGATCAAGGCACATTTGAGGTTTGTGGAAGAGGGGGAGTCTCCTACATGGATCCAGCAGACTTTTTCCTCTGCATAAAGGAAGTCCATGGCGGTGGTTTGCTTGGTGCTGGTAGACAGCAAACTGTGGACTGTGGTGCCGCTTAGAGAGGTGGCTTGGATGTTCTGCGAATTGGCGATCAACAGGACAGGCAGACGGTCTACTGGCACTGGAAAGCAAAATGGACATAACTAACAGTAAACAGAAGGAACATGAACAGATCATCCATACACTCTCAGACAACCTGGTGCACATTCACTCCTGGTGCTGTCTGAGTATACTTACCATTCTTGGCCTTGCAGGAGCGGTTGTCTGGCTGAGACAAGTAGCCCTCCACACAGGAACAGGTGTAGGAGCCTTCAGTGTTAGTACAGGTCTGACTGCAGGTCCCATACACACTGCACTCATCAAAGTCTGAATCCAAGAAAATGCAGATGGTCTTATTACTCAGTAAATACACCAAATAACAAGTTTTATCTCAGAAATGTGAGGACAAACACAGTACAACACAAAAGCATAAAAACTTCATGGTATTAAAAAAAAAAAAAATGCTGATCAATGTTTACTTTCAGTTTGCTTAAACCGACAAATCTGTCTCTCATTTGTCTTTTTGTTTTTTTCCCACTGGCATCTAATTTCTTAAAGGTGTGGTAATTTATATGCTTGCTGCAAAAATAACCACCCTACAAATGGAGTTTCCAAGTGTTGCTCATCACTGCCAGTAAGTCCTCCATAACCACAATGACAGCCAAAATGTGAAGTTTTCAAAACAAGCTTTTGCAGGAAATGCTCCTCATTCTCACCACCCAACCCCTTTGCACTTAATTAAGCTTCTACAAAACCTGAATAAACTTTGGTTTAGCTTTCTACACAACCGTTTGTCACTTCATGCACAAGTAAAATACAGACATGTCAACAGAAAGATGAATCACAGTCTAGTTTCCTGCAGTAACATGATAATTAGACACTTGTGGCACATACTAAACCATCAGTATCACTGAGCAGTCGAGGGTGGCCAGTGCTTACAGGAACTCACCTTTGCATGTCTTTCCATCTGGGCTGATCTCATAACCAGTCTTACAGTAACAAGCAGGCCCTGCTGGAGTAACCGCACAGTGTTCCTTACAGCCCATGAGCGAGCAGTTGGTGATATACTCTAAAGCAAAACAAAGGAGGGCAGTGGGAGAGAGGGATGATGAATAAATGATTGCAAAGAACAAAGGACAGGTTTCAATCATGTTTGTTTCCTGTTACTGCGCTGAAAATGTTACCTCAGTGATTCTAATGGGAAAGGGATTTGTAATAATTATGCAATAATCCATTCAACATATCACTATACACCCAGATATTATACTGGGATCGCTCAGCTTTCATTCATCTGGTTCAGTACTATCTAGCAGAAGACACAGAGCTTAGAGAATGCCTGTAGGTACCAGGCACAGGTGTGGCTGAATCTGCTTTTGTACACTTTCTTTTTTTTTTTAGCTCAGCAGGGTGCTTAACTACATAAATTCTTGATGTGTATTGCTAAATTGTTCAATTTCACCCTCTGTGGCTTCCTCGTGACTGTGAAGAACATGTAAATAATGGGCATGAAAAATTTATAGTCAGCTCGGTTACTCATCAGTTAAAACACTAGACCTGACAGAAATGTGATCTGCAGTGTATTTGAGTGTTCTGTGCCTCAATGTGTCCCTGACAAAAAAAAACAAAAACACATTTATTCAACAACAACCGGAAGCGAGTAATGAGTTCAGAAACAAAAGAGTCAACAACAACAAGTGGACCCCATGAAAACAACAGATACAGAAGTAAAATTTTTTAAAAATTCAATGACGGGTTTTCATTCAGAATGTGTGTCTGCCTATCTGTGTAAATGGTATAAATGGTTCTCACCGTAGTTCTGCTGTTGCATAAAGGAGTTTACAGGACCAAATTTTGGCTGTTCAGAAAATGATTTCTAAGATGGGTACAGAAATCTTCAGACCTGGCCAAACCAATGCATCGAACGTCCACTAACAAGGTCTTTCTTTGAAGGCTGAAGTGCAGCTACTGTATCAGCATCCGCATCCCTCTAATATGATAATGACTGTGTTTTAAACTCACAGAGAAAAAACTAAAATATACAGTACTGTGAAAAACTATTTGCCCCCTGATTTCTTAGTTTTTTGCATATTTGTCACACTTACATGTTTCAGATCATCAAACAAATTTTAATATTCGACAAAGATAACCCGAGTAAATACAAAATGCTATTTAACGGAAAAAGGCTATTCAAACCTACCTGGCCCTATGTGAAAAAGTTATCCCTCCCCAAATCATGAATTAACTGGGATTAACCACATTTTTTGGAAAGCTGAGCTCAATTTTACCAGCCACACCCAGGCCTGATCACTGCCAGACCTGTTAAATCAAGAAATCTCTTAAATAGAACCTGTCTGACAAAGTGAAGTAGGCTAAAAGATCTCAAAAAGTAACACATCATGGCACAATCTAAACAAACAGCTGAG
>VUQI01027369.1:0-11386 GCA_015106735.1 Paratilapia polleni
TAAATGCTCTAAATGAAAATATTTTTATTTGGAATTTGGGAGTTATGTTGTCAGTAGTTTATAGAACAAAATAAAAATGTTCATTTTACTCAAACATATACCTATGAATAGCAAAATCAGAAAAAGTGATAATTTTGGAGTGGTCTCTTAATTTTTTCCGGAGCTGTATATATATATATATATATATATATATATAAAATAATCAGATTAAATGTCTGATTAACTTTTATCTTATTTTTAGTGTGTTTTTCATATTATGTTTTCATTGTGTGTTTCCCAGTGTTTTACAGTGTTTTCTAAATAACTGAAAGCCAATTTATTTTTTGATTCTGAGAAAGGATTTATACACACAAATGAAGTGAGAAAAATGTCTTAAGAGTGAGAGGAACATGGACACAAAACATCAAGAGATACAACACAGAGAGATGGACAGAGCTACGCAGAGCCAGAAGCACAAGCCAGAAGGTATCTCCAACTGGATACACGCTGACTGGAACGATGGATAGTGCATTTTGGGAATGACTGTTGCTGTTGACTATCTATTTTGGGCTAATAGGAGCCCACAACGCCTCACAACTACAGATACTGTATTATTTTTGTTAATACATTACTCACTCTGGTAATCTGTACTTGGTAGAATGCTGTTCATTATTGAAATGAACTGGCTGCAACGGTGTTTGTAAATTAATGCATTGTTAGTAGATCACCCACAAAACTTTCCAGTCCAGTTGACAGATTTTCTTATAGCAATTGCAGCATAATTTTCCTTCAATGGGCTTATCCATATAATAGTGAATTTTGGGGTGTGTAGGATAAAAAGAAAAAAAAGATTATGACTACTTATACCTAGAACCGCTGAGGATGTCATTTTGACCCCACAGAAATAAATGTAAAACAACTATTGTGGCATGGAGGTTTGAAGGCTGTCATAACATGAGCCAGAGCTAGCTAGATGTGATTAAAAGATAAATATATAGGGGACTGTAGTTAGATAAAAGATGAATAAGTACTGTAGAGCTGAATGAGTTGCGGCTGGGATGTTAAGCCAGGTCAGATCAGGGGAGTGTGTGACAGAACGCGTGGAGAACTGGGCAGGTTTGCTGGCTATGCAGAGCAGCGAGGGAACTGTAACAGAATTGAGCAGGGAGTTCAGAGTTTGGAGAACAAATTTGAGCAAATAAAGCATGAAATCCGGAGCAGAACAGCCAAATCGGATGGTTTCAGGTCTGAGGAGCAGAGCTGAGGAGGTCAAGGGCTGCAGGCTGAGGTGGAGCAATGAGGACGGTGGATGAGAGGCTGCAGGTCGGGTGGAGCACAGGCAGATGTGGATGCTGTGATAAACTTTCACTGTTGTACTTTTACAATAATTAATGTATTTAAAATGTGTTTCTTATGTTTCTGTAGCCAACTGTTGTGTCTGTTTTAAAATGTAGACAATGAGCTGTACAATCTGTTTCACAGTGAGGCTCTGTTTTTTATACCGTATTTATTTTACCATGACTAATACCACCCATTATCTAAAATTAATTTTTAACTTTTCTGTAATGTTCTTCTTCTGCAATAATTAAATTATTTAGATGTGTTAGCTATTGTGTTATTTGTTGTACCCTTTGTTTATTAGTTTATTCTAATATGTATTGCAACTTTACAATCTGTAATGAAATGATCTAAATCATTTGTAAAACTAATAAAACCTCTAAAACTACATAACTTACATACTTGTTTTGTCAAATCTTACTCGTAATTAGAAAAATCTGAAACTTATAAACTTAAATTAACAACTTCTTCAAGAGATGATTTATTTGCCATTACTGCTGTTGTTGCAGGATGGGGTCAAAATGACCCCCCCGGCGGTTCTAGGAGGTTTGGAATTCTGGTGGTTCTAGTGTTAATGGAAATCATATTTTTTTTTAAATAAAAAGAGGAAAATAAACATAAATGCACATTTTTTAAAGTTTTATCCTGAAATTAATTCATGTTGTTTAGGCTACTAACTGTTTCATTGCTTGAACTAGCAGCTGGAGAAGCTGTCACCATGGTAACTGGGATGGGCAGAGCATAACAGATCATGCAGTGAGGCCACAGTATCTAAGCTGCACCTCATTTACACTAACACATCATGCACCAAACCTGGGCACACCCTACCTCACAGAACAAAAACCCTCAACTAGCTGACAAAGCTCATTCGTTTACAGGGGCATTTTACCTGTGATGTCAAACCACAAAGGAGCAGAGTTCTGTTGCAGGGAAACCACACCCACAATCTCAGCCACCCTGTCATTCTCCATGACAGTGAAATTGTAGAATGGTTCCTCAAACATCAGTGGTAGAGTGGAAGCAGGTGGTCGACGGATCCACTCAATGTGCAGGCGGGCTGTGGAGGATTTCTGAGGACGCCCATTGTCTGCTGCTTTGATCTGAACATAGAAGCACAGAAATGCAAAGGCAAAGGCACTTCTGCTGACTAAAAAATATTTGCATATGCTATGATACAATATACCCCACAACCAGATCACACCATCCTTTGAGCCTACTGTGTTCACCATTTGCAATTTTGGGGTGTTTGAGATGTTGTTAGTTTTCAGCTGGCATCCAAAAAAGACCTGCCACACACTGAAATATAAAATTTGCTAAATGCAAAACAGTAACAATAACATAATAAATAGATCCAAACCAGTGTCTGCTATAACTGTCTGAATAGTTTAGACAGTTTTGAGCAATCGTTTCAGCAGAAGAAAAGATAACAAAACTAAAACCAGAGTATGCATCAACAAGCACTGAACTGTCATTTTGAGTGTTAAGGAATCCTAAATGACTTGTACAGAAATATTTTTATAGAACATTTCCTGATATCAAGAAAAACAATGGTCAATTAACATAGAATCTTTGACACATATTCCCCAGATCCAGATAAGATGTCATCCAGATTGGAGAAATCAAAGAAGATTTTAGAAAATATAATTAAAAATGTTCTTGAACTAGCAGACATATTTAATAACTGAAAAAAATGTTCCATACAGTCAGGATGTCGTAGCTCCCTGCAGTGAAGGCCTTGCGTGATGATACCACTGCTGTCTTGGGGTCAATGAAGAACTTCCCATCCTCATTGCCATCCACAATGCTGTAGGAGAGGTCGCTGTTGGGCCCATCATCGCGATCATAGGCAAACACCCGATAGATCGGTTCTCCCTTCTTTCTACGCTCCCTCTCTGGAAGTTTGACCTGGTAGACCTTCTCAGGAAATGTGGGCTTGTTGTCATTTTCATCTAGGACCTGAACTATCACCCAAACAGTACTTTGCTGGGGACTAGGACCACCATCTGACACCAACACCTGCATGGGCAGAAAAACTTAAATATTATTAAAAATATATACACTATCACAAATTGGATCTCTCAAAGTCATGACACATGAACAACCAGCTGAGACTGTCCTGCAAAAAAAGTTACTACAAGGGAGTGCAGCTCATTAAGACCAAATAGTTAGTTTTAAAATTAAGTGCCCTAATTAATTTCACTTGGAATGCAGTCACTTTTCTGCTTTTTACAGATCTGCTATAGGACCAGTTTCTTCATTTAAGAAATAGCCTCTACAGTGGCTTCATTTAAGAAAATCTGTCATTTTAGAAAATGCCAGACATGAGGCCCTGTGCTGACTGCGAACCAAGAATTCTAAACTGTCTATGCAAGTATGGAAGGTGGTAAGAGACATTAAGTACATAGAAACAGTATAAATGTATAAATATATAAAGTTTTTATGAGCTACTAAATACATTGTGTGTGTGTGCGTGTTGGTGAAGCTGTCAGTATGGGGTGGCTGTGGCTCAGGAGGTAGAGTGAGTCGTCTACTAATCGGAAGGTCAGTGGTTTGATCCCTGGCTCCCCTAGTCTGCATGCCGAAGTATCCTTGGGCAAAATACTGAACCCCACGTTGCCCCCGATGCATTCATCGGAGTGTGAATGTTAGTAAGCACTTAAGTGTAGATAAAAGTGCTGTATGAATGTATGTGTGACTGGGTGAATGTGGCATGTAGTTAAAGTGCTTTGAGTACACAGAAACTGAGTAGAAAAGCGCTATATAAGTACCAGTCCATTTACCATTTATGCTTTGATGTATTTATAGGTCATGTCAAAAACTCTTTTGGTCTGCCAGATGCTGAGCAACTTGAGAGACAATGAAAGACCTGATCATTTCATTAATAAACCAGATTTAATCCAGATCACTTATGGCTTTCCAATGTAAAATCCTGACATGCTTCACTGTACTCTGTGAAGTGTGATCTAGCTGAACAGAAAAAAAAGACAATAAAACCATTCTTAAATATAGTTGTGTGTCATGCAACAGATGAAAGTCAGTGATTCATTATATGGACCTCCTCACCCTTTTGTCCTTGATAACTCATACTAGAAGTTGATTTAGTTTGCCTCATATCATTGTCAAGTAAACTTTGTTTTCTAGACAGAAAAAATAAGATCAAGATATCAGTCTGAGTTTGTTGGGGAGCATTTGTTTTTATTTTTTGGTTCTAGTGCAATGAATGGTCAGTCGATTGAATCCACTTTTGAATTGAAATGCATTGAATTGAAATTGAATCCAAATTTGTTTAAAAAAAATAGAGTAGCACTGCTGTGATCAAGCCATCAAATGAAAAGTCAAAAGTGCATTTGAGAGTATCTGTATGAAATATGTTTTCAGGAATGTCAACACAAATCTAACATGATTTTCGCTTTCGTTTCAGAGATAGCCATAGCTCAAGTATTCTAATACCTCTACCTTTACCACTTTCTACCTCTGTATACCTGTACAAAATCAGCTAAAAATCATCAGTCATGCAGTCCATTAAAAAGTACAGCATTTATTTGTACTGTTACTCAAAAGATGAAATTTTTATGTGGTGTTTTCTGTGTTTATTTCTCTGCGTTTGTCGAGCAGAATATGCGTATAGTCAGAAGGAGTTAACTGATACCAGACCAGCAGTCGCCACGGGTCATGCTGTCCATGCCCATGACTGTTGTTTTGATTTGGCGCTATATAAATAAAATTGAATTGAACTGAATTGAATTTTGGTCTGCAAACTTCTGCACTTGGGCTTTCTCCCAACCATCTGCACCTGGATCAACGACCCAATAAAATACATTTAAGTTTAAGTTTGGAAAAATTCAAGGGGTATGAATACTTTTTCAAGGCACTGTATATAATGAGGTCAACTGCAGAAACAAGTGTCCATGGGCCAGATCTACTAATGCTCTGCAGCACAGCAAAACCCTCTTTTGGTGTTAAAAAGATGTTTTCGGGATTTAATGAAGAGGTGTAGTGTCAGTTTTGTAACTGAAAGGCTTGGACACAGCAGGTATTTTGGTGGCTGACTTTAGGATTTTCATAGTTCATAGTTTGGACTGACCACAAAAACCTCTCCTACCTTCAATCTGCTAAAAGATTAAATTCCAGGCAAGCAAGGTGATTTCTGTTTTTGGACGTTTTAAGTTCTCAATTACCCACCACCCTGGGTCACGCAAGATTAAACCACATGCTCTTTCTCGCCAATTCTCTCCAGAAAATGAAACCTCAGAGCCAGAGACCATTCTACCTTCCTCCTGCACTATCGGGACCCTAACATGGGAAATTGAGGACGTCAACCAGCAAGCTTTGCAAGGAGAATCTTGCCTGGCCAACAGAACCCTCTTCTGTGTGCTTGTGGTCTGCCAATTCACCTGCCGCCCCAGTGTAAGTTGGAATATATCCTTCCTGAGACATTACATCTGGTGGCCCTCCCTAGATAAAAATGTTAGAGTATGTATCAGCCTGTTCTGTCCTTGTCAGAAGCAAGAGCAGCTCCAAGCCTCCTGCTGGTCTCCTTCAGCCATTACCAGTCCCTAACAGACCCTGGTCACATATTGCTTTTGACTTCATTACTGGCCTGCTCCCCTCTTAGGGAAAGACAGTTCTAACAGTTATTGATAGATTCTCCAAGTCTGTTCATCTTGTTGCCCTAGATAAACTTCTCACTGCCTCTGAAACTGGTAGTCTTCTAATAGAACATGCATTTCCACTACATTGTGTCCCAAATGAAATCTCTGTCTCTGACAGGGGGCCCCAGTTCATTTCTCAGGTGTGGAAAAGCCTTTTGTTCAGCCTTGGGAGCCAAAGTGAGCTTGAACTCACCCTCAAACTAATGGTCAGACAGAAAGAATTAATCAGTAGCTGGAGGCTGCTCTTCGCTGTGCTGCTGCTACTAACCCATCCACTTGGAGTTCACAGTTACCTTGGGTCAAGCATGCTCACAACACCATGACCTCAGCTGCCACAGACCTGTCTCCCTTTGAAGCGTCATTGGGTTACCAGCCGCCTCTGTTCCTGGCCCAGGAAGGAGAAGTAAATGTCCCGTCTGTGCAGCACTATCTCAGGAACTGTGACCGCATATGGAAACAGACCAAGGCCACCCTGCTCCACACAGCTGATCAAAGTCGCTGCTTGGCAGACCGTTGGAGGCCCCCGGCCCCCCAGTATTTCCAGGTCAGAAAGTTTGGCTTTCCTCTAAGGACATTCCATTGAAATTTATTTCTATCATGGTCCTGGGCTAGTCAGGTGTTTTCTCACTGTTTTTGTGCTCACATGTTACTCTCAGGTGGAAGTGGGCAGGTCCTGTTTTGGGCTCTGCCTGCTGGTGGAATCTCCTGCTTTCCCGCGCTTCAGCCTGCACACCTGCTACTCATCACACCATTCCTGATCTGTATTTAAGGACCAGCTTGAGCCTCTACTCTCAGCCAGATTGGTTGCGGTAATTGGGCCCTCTGATGTCTTCTGTATTTTCTAGTTTGGCTGAAGAGCTCTCACCACTGTGAAAAACTTACCTCTTGTTTCCCAGCTGGTCCACTTTCTCTACAAAGGAAATTACTCAGTACTCACCTGCCAATCTTACCTGCCTGTCCATCCTCCACTGTCACTCTCCTTCCAAAGAACTCTGACAAGTCACTTCCCCCACCGCTTTCTCTCTGGAACTCCCAAGCAAGAATCCAATTCAGTTTGAATATTAAGATCTCAATCTCCTAAACTTAACATTTAAAAAGCAGTTTGCATGTACACAACACCTATATATACAACCCCAATTCCAAAAAAGTTGGAACGTTGTGTAAAATGTAAATAAAAACAGAATACAATGATTTGTAAATCTCATAAACCCACATTTTATTCACAATAGAACATAGAAAACATATCAAATGTTTAAACTGAAACATTTTACTATTTAATAAAAAATATTAGCTCATTTTGAATTTGATGGCAGCAATACATCTCATAAATGTTGGGACAGGGCCATGTTTCCCACTGTGTAACGTCCTCTCTTCTTTTAGCAACGGTCCATAAATGTCTGGGAACTGAAAGGAGCAGTTGCTGCACTTTTGGGAGAGGAGTGTTGTCCCATTCTTGTCTGACATGGGACTCTAGCTGCTCAACAGTCCTGGATCTTCTTTGTCCTATTCTTCATTTCATGATGCCCCAAATGTTTTCAGTTGGTGAAAGTTCAGTTCAGCACCTGGACTCTTTTACTATGAAGCAATGCTGTTGTAATAGATGGAGTATGCGGTTTAGCATTGTCTTGCTGAAATATGCAAGGCCTTCCCTGAAAAAGACATTGTCTGGATGGGAACATATGTTGCTCTAAAACCCGTATATACCTTTCAGCATTGATGGTGCCTTTCCAGATGTGCAAGCTGCCAGATCCATAGGCACAGATATACCCCCATACCATCAGAGATGCAGACTTTTGAACTGAGCACTGAAAACAAGCCGGATGGTCCTTCTTCTCTTTAGTCTGGAGGATGCGACATCCATGTTTTCCAAAAAGATAAAGATTCGTCTGATCACAGAACAGTTTTCCACTTTGCTGCTGTCCATTGTAAATGAGTTTTGGACCAGAGAAGACAGCGGCATTTCTGGATCATGTTCACATATGGCTTCTTCTTTGCATGACAGAGCTTTAACCTGCATTTGTGGATGGCACAGTGAACTGTGTTCACAAACAATGATTTCTGGATGTGTTCCTGAGCCCATGCAGTCCCAAGCCTCATGTCTGTTTTTAATGCAGTGCTGACTGAGGGCCCAAAGATCATGGGCATCACTACTGATTTTCAGCATTGTCCCTTGCGCATAGAGACTTCTCAGGATTCTCTGAATCTTTTGATATTATTCACTATAGATGATGAGATATTCAAAGTCTTCACAATTTCACATTGAGGAACATTATTCTCAAATTGTTCCACAATTCGTAGACACAGTTTTTTGAAAATTGGTGAACCTCTGCCCATCTTTATTTTTGAGAATTTCTGCTTCTCTACGATGCTCTTTTTATACCCAGTCATGATACTGACCTGTTGCCAATTAAACTAATTAGTTGCCTAATCTTCCTCCAGCTGTTTCTTTTTAGTACCACTTACTTTTTCAGCCTTTTGTTGCCCTGTCCCAACTCTTGTGAAACATATTGCTGACATCAAATTTTAAAACGAGCTAATATTTTTCATGAAATAGTAAAATGTCTCAAGTTAAACATTTGATATGTTTTCTATGATCTATTGTGAATAAAATATGGGTCTATGAGATTGTCAAATTATTCTGTTGTTATTTAGATTGTACACAGCATCCCAACTCTTTCAGAACTGGGATTATATCCACAAAATGCACAAAATGGGTAGACACTCTTCACACACTAAATTCTGTCAGTCATGAGAAAGTCAGTAGCCAAATTTATTTCCAATTAGTGAAGAGCAGGGTAGTCTACAGTTTTTCAGCTAGCTCTATCACTAAGCTAATACAAACCTTACTGATAATACCAGAAAGTAGGAAGCATAGCATTGCATGTATGTATGGAGAAGATGAGAGAACCAGTTTGTTCTTGTTTAAATCCTGACAACCACTGGGCACTATAAACTGTTTTCATTCATTAATTCAATTCAATTTTATTTATATAGCACCAAATCACAGCAACAGTCGTCTCAAGGCACTTTATATTTTAGGACCCTACAATATTAGACAGAAAACCCCAACAGTCAGACGACCCCCTATGAGCAAGCACTTGGCAACAGTGGGAAGGAAAAACTTCCTTTTAACAGGAAGAAACCTCCAGCAGAACCAGGCTCAGGGAGGGGCAGCCATCTGCCGTGACCGGTTGGGGGATAGGAGAAACAGAAGAGAGTAGAGGGAGATAGGACAAAAGAGACACTATGATAACTAATGATTAAATCCAAAGTGGTGTGTACATTACATGGAGAGTGAAAGGAAGTGAATGAAGAGGAAACGCTCAGTGCGTCATGGGAAGCCCCCAGCAGCCTAGGCCTATTGCAGCGTAACTAAGGGATGGTTCAGAGTCACCTGATCCAGCCCTAACTATAAGTTCTATCAGAAAGGAAACTTTTAACCCTAGTCTTAAAAGTAGAGAGTGTGTGTGTCATTACTAGTGAGAGTTAAAGGAATGCTTGGCTCAACAGAGCTCTGACTCTTTGTCAGCCTGGCTACAGTGCTGAAAAGAAACCTGGGGTTGTTCTTGTTGTCTTCAATCAGTGATGAATAGTAAGATGTCCTAGCTTTACAGAGGGCTTTTTTATAGAGCAACAAACTATTTTTCCAGGCCAGGCGAGCACCTTCTAAATTTCTTTTCCAGCTTACGAGATGTCTGCTTTAAGGCACACGCTTCTGAATTATACCACAGAGTCAAGCTCTTTTGATTTGAAGCTCTCTTTTTCAGAGGAACCACAGTATCCAGCATGATACGCAGAACTGATGTAAGACTATTAACAAAATGATCGACCTCTGTGGGAGAGAAGTTTAGGTAGCTGCTCTTCATTGTGTTGGCACATGGCATTGAAGACGATAAAAGTGGAGGAATTACATCCTTAAAGTTACAGTGCGTAAAATGTCACCGCTAGATGTCAGTAGATTGCAGATTGCAGTCAACTGAACTGTGTTTTCTTACCAATTCAAGTGCATAATCCTAGCTACGGTGGCCGCTGTAGAACAAACACGTTTTAGTCACCCAAGAGAGATCAAAAACAGTCAATTTAGACTGTACCCTCAGTGTGTTTCTACTACTGTTTGTGTATAAAAACACTTTTGTGCACACTATATTTTAACATATTTGAATAATATCAAAACTTAGTAATAAATCAGGAATAAAAACCAGATATGTGTCAGTTAAATATTTTGAAGGGAATGAGGGGAAACAGAAGAGAGCAGAGGGATGTCTGTCTGGGATGATGTTATTAAAGCCAGAGCTCTGTCAGTGGTCCAGGTGGCTCGATGCTATGAAGATAACATTATCAGCAGACCGGTTAGCTCTGTAGGTAAACTGATGGGGATCAAAGGATGGGGGGAGGGTGGCTTTAATTCGGTGCAGGACAACTTTTCACCTCATGATGACAAGAGTAAGAGCAAAGTAGCTGTTAAGGTCTGCTGAGGTTTCCTTTTTGGGAAATGGGATGATGGTGGCTGAGTCTTATACCATGGTGGGACAATGGCCTGTGACAGGGAAATGTTAAAGATCTTGACTCAGCACAGGTCTGGAGTACTGTGCCTGGCACTCTGTCAGGTCCAGCAGCCTTCCTTGGATTCACCGACCTCAGCACATGCCTAACATCATGTTCCAGCAGTGTGAGTGGGTGGGAGTTGGAGGCTGGTTGGAGCAGGGATTCTGAAGCAGGTCCAGTGACCTCAAATCGGGCAAAGAAGCAGTTCAGCTCCTTACCTAGTGAGGCTTCAGCATTCACACTGCAGTTGGTGCTGCCTTTAGAGTTGGTGATATATTGTATCCCTTGCCACATCCTCCATGGGTCATTTTGTGTCAGGTGGGCCTTGATCTTTTTTTATAGGTCTCTTTTGCTTCCTTAATGCCTCTCCTTTGGTTGGCTCCTGTACTGTACCTGTACTGTACAGTCAACTGAACTGTGTTTTCTTACCCCTCCCAATTCTAGTGCATAATCCTAGCTACGATGGGCGCTGTAGAACAAACACGTTTTAGTCACCCAAGAGAGATCAAAAACAGTCAATTTAGACTGTACCCTCAGCGTGTTTCTACTACTGTTTGTGTATAAAAACACTTTTGGTAAATGGACTGGTACTTATATAGCGCTTTTCTACTCAGTTTTGTGTACTCAAAGCGCTTTAACTACAGGCCACATTCACCCAGTCACACATACATTCATACAGCACTTTTATCTACACTTAAGTGCTTACTAACATTCACACACACTCACACTCCGATGAATGCATCAGGGGCAACGTGGGGTTCAGTATCTTGCCCAAGGATACCTCGGCATGCAGACTAGGGGAGCCAGGGATCGAACCACTGACCTTCCGATTAGTAGACGACTCGCTCTACCTCCTGAGCCACAGCCGCCCC
>VUQI01027372.1:12072-30786 GCA_015106735.1 Paratilapia polleni
ATATATAATGTTAGAAGCCACACATCAAGCCTCCAGCCTGAATGTCCACTGCTCTGATATAAATGCAACCTGTATGGTCAAATTTGTAAAATTCAGAGACAAAGCCAAGGCAATTGTATGTATATTTATGTGACCTGAATATTTAAAATAGACTTCCTTGAATGGCCACAGTTGATTCATATCTGTCTCTCACTTATACACATTTTCATTTCACCAACAAATTACTTGAATTTTTGAGGAATCATCAAAATAGACAGCTTAAGGACACACAAGAGGTGCCAAAAAAAATAAAAAATAAAAAAATGTGCTGAGCATGACTAACACTTATGCATCTAGTATTTACAAACGGACAGTGCTCGGATGACTAAGGGTTGCTATTTTTGAACCAAATGTGGAGAGCCAGACAGTGTTACTCCGGGTAACATGTGCCCTTTCCATCTTGGCGACAGGTGGAGCATTAGTTGGATGGGTGCACGCAGGGATGACATGGTATACTTATTGTTACACATATGTATTCTGACACATATGTACTGTGCTCCTGGTTACCAGAGTTGTCAGTGGATGGTATGAAACTCAGTTTGAAAGTAGCATATTTTAAATTTCACACTAGTGGAATAAAGTCTATTTAAATGAAATTCAAAAAAAAAAAAACAGCGGTCCAGTTTTCCATCATTGCCTCTGGAAAGGACACATGTGTTTTACATAAACATGTGAGCAAGCAACAGCACTCAGTAGGTTCTAAAGACCAACTAACGTCTAAAACTAACCCGCTCTGATCTACACCGACTTTTCAAGGACTGCTTTGGGCCTGAAGTCTCTCATAATTTCAAACAATCTCCTGTACTGTCTGGCTAAGCTATTGCTGCAAAGTTTCAAGCTGATGCGAGCACAACCAGAAGCCACATCCATTCAAAGCCTTCTGTATGACACCTCTACTGAACACAGCAGTGTGCTTTTTATTATTTAATAGGAAACAGAAGGACTCTGATTTAACACCAAAGCAAATATAACCCTGGCACGCAGAATAATTCAACATTAGGCGTATTATGTTTCGTTTGATCAAGGGGCCGGGCAGTAGGGTTTCGGCTTTGCAGCCCTATCTCACAAACAATACGGCAGGCTCAACTTCAAATTAATATAGCAGGACAGGATCACCTGGCCTTCTTCTCCTCCTATCAACTCTGCTGTCACAATACAAAGAAGGATTGAAATGTAGCAGATAAATATACTACGACGTGGCTTTATCTGCTGCCCCTAAGCAGCTTTACTCAAAGGAAAGCTCAAACAATGTCGGCTAATCATAACATTTTAAGAGTCAATGTGTCATCTTGAAATTGTCGAGAACAGGAGGTGTTTTCATAGGAGATGACAAACCTGTTATGGAAGCATAATAGAAACGTAGGGTAACAGAGGAGCAAAGGGCTGAAGCAGTGATGAAACAGAGAGGAGAGAGAGAAAGACAGAGAGAGCACACAGAGCACAGTAAAGACAGCAAGACAAATACAGACCAGGAAAGACGTATGAGATCATGCCCCTGCTTCTGTGTACATATGGTGCAACGTGCTGGAGCAGAGAAAGACCAACACATTGAGATAAGCCCCTGTGCTCAGGCTTCCTTTTAAGGGTGATTTGGCAGCCTGGCCTCATGTCTGTTGGCAGGCAGCAACGTACGCCCCAAATCATCTGCTGATCGATGAATTACAGCATGGCTTCTTTTTAAATTTCCATTTAACACTATTGGATGACTTGCTGAGGTGCTCATAACACATACTGCAACAGGAGCAAACAACTTTACATTCATCACTGACGTACAGCTTCCTGGCTTTATAGCTTTATAGGCCCGGAACTAAAACTCAGCTCAAAAACATTTAACAACACAGTTCTTTTTTTTCCATTGAAGCCACATTTGTATTGTGTTTTATGATTAGTCAGTGATCAGTTTGTTCTCTCCTGAGTTTGTTCCATTTTGGTCCTTCGGGCACTGCTTTTTCTCAGCACATTCAGGAAGTGATGCATTTACCATATTCGGTAACTACGTCAATGAAATTACTTTACAGTCAGCAGACTATATTTATAGTAGATGCACTGTATGGCAGAAGCAGCTCCACAGGGGTGTCTCCGCTGGTGTGCCAGAACAATATCACACATAGTTTCAGTGCCAGTTCTTCTTTCTTTTTCTTTTTTTTTAGCGAGACAGCCATTTCATTGATCCCATTTCATTTCAAGTGAATTTTTATTACATGATTATACAAGTGTGATGAACATGCCCATAAACGTACTCTCCGTCCATTACATTCTTGCGGTAACTTCTGATCAAAAGCCAGCCGAGGGCACCTGCCATCAATGCTCCACCTAAACAATATGTAACTAAGGAATACAGACTCCGCTGACAGGAATGAAGTGTGACTGTGACCAGACAGGAAAATAATCTACGTAATCCAGATCGAAGCCCTAAAGGCTTTTATAGATCGACATCATAGATTTTCTCTCTGTCTCCATTTCTACCTGGCTTAGGTTTAATTCAACTCAATTAAATCAACCCATGAGCCCCGGAGTTCGCAGAGAAAGCAATCATTCATCTTTGTGGTGAGCCACTTCATCGGGGCCAAAAAAACGACCCTTACTCTGCTCTTTCTCCATAGACACCATTAGGCCACTCAATATAATTTCAGCCATGTCAGCTCTGTTATAATTACAGCAGTTGACATCTAACAAACAGCTCTTTATGGATGTCCTGGCCTCACTATTACTTTAACAAATCTGATGATTTTCTTTGTAGTTTGCTGTTGGTGTCTGTTGCGCATGTGTGTGTAATAAGTATTTCACTTTTCCTTTTCCAGAGATCATTTAGGTGGCCGGAAAGCTTTTGCATTTAAAAAAAAAATAAAATAAAAAAAAAAAATGCTTATCTTTCAATGTGCAGTGTGGAAGTGGGGGAAAAAAAGTTATCCGTGATACAGAAACACACCCTGAGGTGAATTTGTTATCTACACTGCACACCACAGCTTTAATGTAAGACAATCAACACGACAATCAACAGCTATAAGGGATTGTCCTTGAGTGACTGCCACAGAAACCTCTCCCTCATCATGACTATGTCACGCAGCTGCTTACACACACACACACACACACACACACACACCCATTCAACAGATACATATTTCATGAGCTATGGTAAACACACGGCTCTTACCAATGCCAATCTAGCATTGAATAATACATTCACAGCAGATCGACTAATGAATTGAGAGCTTGCCCGAGTAAAAAGAAGAAAGCAAATAACCAATACTCAAAGTGGAAATAGAATTAATGAGCGGTTGTGAATACTCAAACACTCGGTGGTGAATGCTCCTCTAAAAGCGAGACCATTTCTGTCCTGCACCTAACCTTTGTCTCTGGTCAAAGTTCTACATTAATGAATGCAGGAGAGGTTTCATAGTCTTCTCTATGAATGTGCATTTCACAGATGTGTAAATGATGCTACGTGAGACGCTGTGAGTGAAGCTTTGATCTGCTTCTCCGCAAGCCAGGTTCTACAACAAAAGGCGAGGAAATCCTGAGCTCAGACAAGGCCTGTGTAATCTAGTAGAACCTCTCTCTATGTCTGATCCTCCTCCGCTCTGCTGGCCGTCTCGGCAATCAATCTAGCCATCTAAACTCAGATCTGCCCCATTGCTAAGAACATAGACCGCAACTGGAACCTCCTCTTCCTGACCATATGGCAGAGCATAAAATATGTACATTTAAAAGCCTTTTTAATTGTGTGCACAAAATAAAATGAGTCCCCTTTTCCAAAGGTGAAATAGGGCATGTCTGACTTTGCACACCATAAATATTATGGTTATTATTATTAACACTTGGACTTAAAGAGCCAATTATGTAAATGAAGTGTCAAAACTACAGGAATGAAAAATCAATAGCACAAACTTTGTGTTCATGCTGTAATTCAATTATTCTTCTGACTAAGCCTGATATGTACCTGTAGGCTGTTTAATCCAACAAACTACACAGGAATGAAAATTAACTGGATCCTGAAGTAGAACTACTCTCTGCAAGGAACAACACAGAGTCAGAGGTAGGGGAAAAAAAAAAAAAAAGATACTCAACACTGTGTCAAATCCTGAGCAGGATCAATAGTCTTTTGAGTTGTGGAATCAGCACCCAACTGGGATTGCTTGCTACTTGTTCTCAGCATGGAGCCCAGTGATGTCTATGCACCTCTAAGGGGATCCCCAGGCAGTTGCCTACAACTTACAACATTGAAAGAATCTGAATTGTTTTCTGATGTTTCATTTTCTTCTCTAATATCGCTTGTGAAAACAATGTTTTTTTTTTCTTTTTTCTTAATATTGCCTTTATTTGATAAAATACCATAGAAACAAAAGAGCGATATGGAGGCGGGTCCAGATTCAAACTACAGATACTGCACCTAAGTGACAAGAGACCACCGTGGCCAATAATTTCTGGTTTCTAATATAATCTAACAGAGTAGCTTTACAGTAGCTAAATACAAAACCCTTTCCTTTAGGGAACTGCCCTACATTTTTTTAATGGCTTGCATTAAATGCTAAGAGAATGACATCGCACTTAGGTTTGAGGATTAGCTTAGAAAACAGCGTGGATATATAATGAAGTTGGAAAGTTTACACACTTAAGAGATTCTCTGCACTGCTCTACCTACCACACACCAGCTGTTTTCACAGAAGCATGAAAGGTAGCCAGAGTTTCTGCTGCAAATGCATCAAACCAAACCTAACCACTGTGTCAGATCTTCCACACCAGAGTGAGTAAAAGGGCACTGAGAAGAATTCTGGGAAATGAACAATTTCATAGGGGAACACCCATCCTCATCAAGACTGCCGTGACCCTAAGGAAAGGGCGTACAGTAAAAGGGGAGAAGTGGAGGCTGCTTGTCCATCAACTACACAAACACCTTCATTAAGGTGGGAGGAAAGGGAAACCTAGAGGTGCACTGTGGTGTGTCTCTGGGTAAAGCTGGGGCAGTTTAGACAAAAGAGCAGGAGCTCTGGCCAGCGAGCAGGCCGGCCGACAGTATGGCAAGTCTCTGTGGGTGTCTGACGAAATTAATTAGGAGAGTGAAAGGAAAATGTCTGTCAGATCACAGATCACGTTGTGAAAAATATCTCCCCCCGCTGTGATGTATTGATTGCCATTAAATGTTCCAGCTGCCACCCCATAAAATATTAATATTTAAAATCTGACAGCTATAAAGTGAATTTCATTTTTTTCCCCCACCTAAATAACAGCTGTCTGAAAGAGCATCATTAAGCACAGGAATCCAACGCATTTACAGTGAAAAGAAAGGAAAACACCACGTTTCTGCTCATAACCGCACTCTTGCCACGTCTCTCTCTCGAGCCTCCTTCATTTTAACTCACGTTGCACCAGAGGCTGCAACAGCTAATTCTATCACTCCAGTTTAAGTGGACAGACTCTCATCCCAATGGGCTTGAGGGAGGGAAAGGAGGGGTGGACCATTCATTAGTCACTAAAGATATAGGAGTATTTAAACAACTTTAGCATAATGTCACGGCTTAATGCGCATTGGCAAATTTGCCAACAGGCTTGATGTGAACAATCTCTCTGCATGTTCTGGTTCCGCACGTGAGCCGACAGGATGGCACACCGCTGGCCCAGTCAGACTGCAGGGCCCTGCTGTTAACATTACAATGGGTAGTGGAGCATAACAAAGTGAAGGAGGGTTCCATCTCACCATATTTTTGTGGTTTCCCAGCACGTTGTGGTCAATGTGATGATAACACATACAAGGCAATCAATATAAGTTAAAAATGCCCTGCAATTAGAGCTATGGGGTATTAGTGTTTTCATAACACTCCTATTATATATTCACATTCTCTATCAGGGTTGGTAATCACTTGTCTCAAACAGTTTAATTACAGCTTGGCAATGACTACTTAACGTGATTAGATGTTATACCTTATTGTTGCGTGTGGCATATTACATCAATTATATTAAAGAGTTATTATTTTCATGAGGGTGCGGTGCTTGCATGTGATACAGGATGCAGTGAAGGCTGAGTGACAGGGACTTCTTAAAGACTTAATTTTACAAATAAAGTAATCAATATAAGCTACTGCACATCACGTCTCACCACACAGTGAGCAGTAAGGTCTTTTGCATAATTGCAATAAAAAAGTGTATTGGCCTGACTGATTGAATTCAGTCTTGGTAATTGCAGCATAAACAATGTAGTTGACTGTCACAGCAACTGTGCCACTATGCTGTCAACAATCCAGATATTTTTCTGGTGTCTACTAGCATATCATGCAGATCCACAGCCTGCCGTGTAATGAGTATAATTACATGGTGCGCATGTGTTACCTGTGGAGTACACACATACACACACCCTCTCACACACATGTGGAACGCTATTTTCCATTCCTATGACCTGTCACTCAAAATCAACCCCGACGGAAAAGATTCCCAGCTATTCCATGCCTCCAGTAAAAATTCTCATCTCAGAATAAAAAAGTAAAAAAAAAAATAAAAATAAAAAATAAAAAATACCCGCATCATCTAATAGCCAGCGAGATCCCTGTTGATGCTGCTGTCCATCAATATGACCACCCATTCTCTCAGCCCAACCCCCACCATTTGATCGACATTAACTCTGCAGCTGCCCACCAAGCATCTCCCTGCATTCTCAATCTTTCTTTCTCGCCCCAGTTACTCTTCCTCTCTACCAGGAGATGCTCCACATGCTTCCAGGCAAAGTCAATGTCTATCTCTTGTCTCCCTTGTGCTACCCATATCCAATACACCGCTCCCATTCCTCACTGTAGTGTCTTGCACACATCTAAGACATATCCGAGTTGTAAATAGAGTGGAGCTTAAATGACAACAGCCTTGCTTTTGTAGGGATTTAGGGAAGGGTGGGGGGGGGCTGATTTGTGCAAAAGACTGCTGGCGAAGATAAAATGTTAGGCTTTGGATCTAAATTCCACATGAATGCCTTTCCCTTTAGTGTGCATTATGATGGCAATGGACCATATCATAGTATTTGTTTTGCTTTAGAGCTGTCCCCTGTGATTTATGTTCCCCGAGTGCAAATATTTCATGTCACTATACAAGCAATGTTTCTGTCATAGAGAACGTAGGGGGTATTCAGGGGCTGAATAAGAGAGATTTGTGTACATGTGGCCCTGTGTGTGTATGTGTGGGCTGGTGGCGAGGCACATGTGGCAGTGCCAGTGTGTGACCGCAGGCCCCCTGGCTAGGGAGCAGCGCCTGGAAAGGTTACCCAGCAGAGTGGCTTTTGTATGGTAATGTGACCTCCAGCTCCCTAAGGAGTCCCAACACCTGCCCAGCACCCCCGCCAACCTCACATCCCCAACATGCTAACTGTTTTCCCTCCATCTAACTGCTGCTCTGCTCTTGCTTTGTAGCGTAATTATTTTGAATATTTACATCACAGTTATGATATGTAACTACCACTTAAATGTAACAGTTATCATAATGCACTATAGGTCTGCGTTCATCTTATCACCAGCTCCAACTTTAATAATAACTGAGTAGTTACTATCAACTTTAGGTGTGGGCTGAGGAAAAACTCTGTAGCAATATGCATGCAGACAGGCTGACACCCCCCTAGACCTACAGACAACTGGCTGAGCATAGAGAGAGGGGCTCTAAAGCAATTATAGCAAATTAAATGAATGCCCCCAAGTTAAATAGTGTTAATAGTGTTCAGGGAGACAAATTTGAGATGCAACGCACAGTGTGATGGCAAGATCCACTTGGATTGCTGAGTAGCAAACGGTAGCATTAATTATATTCAAACCCTTTTAACAGAGAATCAATTCATAGCATGCTGTGACAGGTTGTTCGCTTTGGAAATGGACTGAAAAGCTTTAAGCATCACACTAATTTTTGGTGACACCAAAGTTAGCTTGTATTATGTTATAGTGAAGAAACTGAGAGATGAATAAGCGGTACCTGTGAATTGTTTTGTCCTGGATAGAATGAAAAACAGTGAAAGAACTACCAACTAGTGACACCTTCACGGTGCTGCTTCATGACTCAAGATGACAAGTGATGAAAATGTAGAATAACATATGCTGTCAGGCATGAGAAGATAAAAAGATTTCATTCCCAACAGTTTCTAAGAGATATGCCTATGTACAAAAAAAAAAAAAAAGTATTGACTGGAAAACTATGGTGATAATAGTGCTTATTTCTCAACACAGTATTTTAAACCAAACTCAGGCAGGCATTCAAGATATTGATGATGCACTCCACACTAAAACACACCCACTGTGGTGCATGTCCTCTGTCTAACACCAGCTGATCCTAACAAAAGTCCTCTCTATCCTTCTGTTTAAGGTCTCAAAGCTGCTACACTTGTGTGAGGTGGCCAACTACCAATCTCTGTGCCTGAGGCAGCCCACCTACTGAACTCACTTCTCCATCCTCTCCCCCGCCAACCCACCCCTCTCATTCCACTCACATTGATCTTTTATATGCATTACGTTTTTACTGGCTATGGTTTTCCCCTTACTAAATGCGTATTTTGGCATTGTCATTAAATATGACACGAAGCCACACACTGTATATATGTGTCATGTAATAACGCATTCCCCTGCTACACTTTTGTCTATTTATTTATCCATTTAAAAAACTTAATTATGAATGAATGTCACGTTGAATAATTCATGTGCACCCCAGTGCTGCAAATAAATGGCGAGTACACCTTTGCTTCCTCCCCTTCAGTGTTCCTTCAACCCTTTTAGTAGCACCAAGCACTACTGTAGGTTATTGGTCTTTCTTCCCCTCTGGGGGGTTCTTACGCACTTAGTTCTTATTAAAATCCCTCTGGCATATGAACACACACCCCCAATGACACATGCACGCTCACTCACATGCACACACATACAGGCCAAGGACCGTCTGCTGGTACAAACCATTTATTAAAGCTCCTGTGAAGGTCCTGGCAGTCAGCCAGAGGGAGACATGACTTTGGATCCCATTCATGTCCACATCAGCAGAGTAAAATGTTTCTAGGTGTTGATCCATGACAGCCATTATTGCTGCAATCCAGTTTTATCACTGTCAAATTCTACAAAAGAGAAAATAAGCCCTTTTTCTGCACTTTAACAGATTGTCAATACAGTTCAACCAATCCAAACAGCTGCTGAGGGAGTTTATTTACTTTTGAAGATCTGTTTTGAATAGGGAGGGGAGGGAATCCACCCCCTTGTCATCTTATCTCTCTACAGGGCCACAGAGTCTTAGAAATTGGCTATATATAATAAAGTGAAAAAAAATGCAAGCTTCTAACAGATCCAAAACACATTGCACAATGATTTTTACCTCAACAGTATTCCAAGATATATATATAGCATATGCTGCAAATATTTTATAAGCTAATATTTACCATTAGCATGCCTAAGGGTCTTGTCTAACATTCATGAACACACTCACACTCCAATGAATGCATTGGGGGCAACTCAGTGTCAGCAACTTGCCCACCATGCAGACTGGAGGAGCAGGGAATCGAACCACCAACCTTCTGATTAGTAGATGACCCACTGTGACCAACTGTCATCTTTAAAGCAATGTGTAATGAGCACATTGCAGTGTATGTGGACAGGGCTTAAGACATTTAATGTATTATCACATGGGACTAAGAAAATCTTCATTTTCAGAAACACTTTTGCTTGAAAAAGTGAGTGAAATGATTCATCAATTATGTCAATTATGTAAATATTTGCAGATTTTAGTTTCAAGTCAATCTATAATCTCAATTTAATCTTGAATATTTTGTCGTATATATGACTTTACATATGTATGTGTAACATTTTATGAATCGTTATGTGATTCACATACTGTATACTGTGTATAAAAAAGTAAGGGTGGGACAAAATAAGAATAATGCGATAGTATTGCTGCCTTCTGTCATACTTCACACAATATGGCCCAAATTATTCATTTTATTAAGAAATGCTGCAGCTCCACACAGACTCCACCCATCCATTTCACTTATTAGAGTCACTGCTTCATGACTTCTCATGGTGACCCTTTCCAAATAAATGACTAAAGTGAATGAAATTTAACTTATTTGGATTAAAGTGGATGAAACTCACTTTATTATTAAAGTTGATTGAGATGCACCATTCGACCGGTCAGGGGACCAGAATTGGCCGATTTCCAGCGTTCTTGGCCCGGACTGTGACCAGTCTTACGTATGTCTGATTATAAGCCGGTCCGTTTCATGCATGTGCAACACACGCACAGTGGCGCAGGCAAATAGGCGCGTGTAGACTCACAGCCACACACTAACATGTCGTTAGCACGGAAGCTCCTCACTGTGAGTGAAGACACAAAGTTCAGCAAAGTAAACCTTGAGGCCTTGAGGCGACTGTTGTTGTGATTTGGCACTATATAAATAAAATTGAATTGAATTGAATTAAACCGCCAAGGGGACCACCACAAAAACGTTCGTAACAACCCTAATCAGACACGTAAACAAGGACATTTTAAAGAAGCTAACAAAGGAAAAGCAGCTAAAGCTATCTAGAGCTCAGAGCCAGCCACAAGTCAGCAGCCTCGGTATCAGCAATGGATCAAAGCAGTTATGAGGAAACTTATGGAGATGAGTGAAAAAGAGAAAAGGGTCGAAGTCCTGTTATCTGGTGAATTTATAAACATACTGGCAAATGAAGCAAGCTCCTGACGTTTGTTTTGTTATATAAATCTGTTACACCTGCCTTTGGTCAGGTAAAATATGTCAGGTAAAGGTGGGTGTACAAAAACTCATTTTCAGTTATTTGCTTTTTGTTCCTGTAGCAGAGCGCTTTATTTTCAGTTGTTCAAGGGAAACTGTGAAGCTTAATAATTTCTTTTATTATTCAAATAAAACTTTGCATTGATTTTTGCTTGTATATGCTGTCAGTTATAGCTCTTAGAAAGAAAATTGGAATCAGCAACTTTACACCACAATGCAGTGAATAAATACACATTTCCTCATGTTTGCCTTATTAAGGGTATTTTTTTATTCTTTAGTAACAATATCGGGATATCTTTTAGATGATCACAGAATTTTTGTGTTGTGATACCTTTGTTATCATGGGCAACGTATTGCGATACTATAGCACTGCGATTTACGCAGTGATTCCCAGTCCTAATTGTAAGGCAACCTTGCAGCCTTTTTCATTAGTGTCAGCTGAGGTGTTTAAACCAGTATTAAAAAGGGATATGGCTTGCCTTATCTGTACACACAAAACACCAGACACCACAGTGTTTCAGGAATTACTTGTTGCATCTGCCACCAGCTCGCTCTCACACATGCCTGGCTTCAGAAAAACACACACACCAAAAGAAAGCAATGGCAAATCTCCACACATAAACATTCTTAATAAGAAAATGTTTAACCCAAAGAATTCCACAGCTCTTACAGCCAGTCCCATCAACTACCTCCACTCTGCACTCTGAAAAGATACAACCTTGCTCTGTGCCCACATGCCATGCAGAGAAAGTACAAAGTGGTCTGAAGTTTGCTGTGTCATCAACATACATTATTACCACGGGTGACATCAGGTAATACCATCAATTTATTCTTTATTCACTGACAGCCATATATCGTATTTAATTTAAAATTGCAGAGAGGAAGCGATTGTGCAGGGGTGAAGTAATCATATGGAGCATGAAACTATACTGTCCTAATTTACAGCTTCTTCATCACCTCTATTCAGTGTAGAGGGAATGATCTACAACGAGGTGGTCTGTTTCAGCGGTCAGAGGAGGTCTAATGCATTTGGTAGGGGCTGATAACAGTGCTTCACTTTCACACCGAGCACTCAGAGGGAATTACAGGGCTGCAGAGAGGAGAATGTCTGAGTGCTTTAGTTAAAACCAGGGGTAAATGCTATCTCGTGCTTACATACTCCCTGATCCATGCGCGCTGAGGCTACCTGATCGTTTCAGAGCTTGGTCCATTTACATTTTCACTTGACACGGTCACTCGTACTGTATATTCTGCTTTACAGAAATCGATTGCACAGCCAAAGGCCTCTCCTTTTCTACAGAGCACTGGTCTCCAGTCAGGCCTTACCTGGATTGAGAGATATGAGGATGAAAGGATTGGGTGCACCGAGACCATAGCCGTGGGGGAGAGATTTTAGTGCGGGGCTGAACATGCTCGCTTAATGCTTTACAGAAGATGGGTATGGAACCTCTCTGGGGAGAAGCAAGACAGCAAATAATGTGTGAGTATCTATTAGCTCTTTGGTAACTGTTACCTGCCATCTAATCCATCAACTGATGACTAATCCATCAGTTGAACATAAGGGGCCAGCCACACAGATCTTACAGACTTCTTTCTCGCTCTACTGCTGTATTGCTAAGCCAAGTCTGATTTCTCCTCATTAGGAGTGCTGTTCTTTAAACATGCCTACCCAGCAAGTTCAACACTAAACCCACAAAGGACACCCTGACCAGTTGCCCTGTCACTTTCTCACCCAGTAACTACTTTCACAAGAGAAGACAGAAACTGAGCCAGCGCTTCCCTCTGTCAGTGTGGCACAGTCTCAGCCAGCGTTATTCATCACCCTCACAGTGAAGGCTAAATATGAACACACATATGAATATATGAATAACTGAACGAGTGGTTATTGTTATTCACCTGCACGCACTCTGCCGAGCCTGCAAAGTCTTTTGTTTGGAGCCTGTAGTTCTGCTGAGCATGGGCTTTCTGACAGAACGTCTGAAGTGGGGCAGAGGGGAGTGGGAACACAGGTGTTACCGAGTGGCTCTTTTACCGAGAAAGAATGACCTGTGTCTGCAAATGCCCCCTCTGTCTGTCTTCGGAGCTTCCTGCTATGCCCCTGTGCCCTCTTTCTTCGGTGGCTACCACGCTGGCATAAAGACCTGCCATTTGCCCAGATGGTGGACAGCAGGGGTCCCCCCACACTTCCTATATCAGTGAAGTGCTGCCCCCGAGAGTGTCTGAGATGCAGCTTTAGCCCATATGCCCAAACGAAACAATGACAAAAGCATAAAGATGGTCATCTGTGCATCCAATAAACAACAGAAGTAGACAGACATTTAAAGATATCTGAACTTGTTGAAGTCTTCTTTGCCTTGTCTTTATTATTTCATCTCAAAACAGATGCCATCTTTAAGAGCTTCAGCAACAAAAATAACAACTGATATTATATATGCTCCAAAACTGGCATGATAATAAAAAAATGATAATATATTAACATTGTGGCTGACTAAACCCCCATTCACTCAGGCCCATTCGGCAATCACTTGCTAGGGAAAAATGTGTATTCCACAACTGGTTTACGAGTAGCTGCTGGAGGTTGCTGGAAGTTGCTAGCGTGAAATTGGTCGCAAAGTAAAAGTTGCGCCTTTTGAAAGGTTTTGGTTGCACTTTTTCTTTCATGCAAACTATGGGCTGCCGCAGCAATCTGCTAGCGACCAAAGCAATCACAGTGAGGTTTTTGGTGCAGCACCCTCTTTGCGACTGATTTCACCCAGCCACAGCCAGCAACCGCTCGCCAACCGGTCGTGGAATACACACTTTTCAGTAGCGACCAGGAGTTACCAGGGGGTCGCCGACCTCTAGGCCTGTGTGACTGAGACCTAAACCTAAGCAAGGGAAGCTACTGAAGCAAGTAATCACATTCTGACACTAAAAGATTTCTCTATTTTGACCTGTAAGCTAACACCTCCTTTACAAGGCCCTCCTTCATCCAGATATGCCCACACCGCTGCCACTAGGGCTGCATAATTAATTGAATTTTAATCTTGACCATGATTTGGGCTTTGAGCGATATTTAAAATGCGTGCTCCACTATTTAAAATGCAAAGCAAAAGCAAATCAAGCACTCCCTAAATCAGAACACGTGTGTGCATGTGCCAATCACAGCTGTCCCCTGCACCGTGTAGCCTAAGTTTCCTCAACTAGTCTGGACAGGTAATACTACGTTAAAGGACAGATATACAACAAAATTCAAATGTCTGGCATAGCAGAAAGTGAAGAGTTCGTCCCTCAAAGATGTTAACCAAGACTGCTGTGTGTCAACACAACTAACTGATTCAGCCGCCCGAAAACACACCACAAACTGCAGTATGATGAATGCATGAAGGCCAAGAAAAACAATGCAACGGTTGCTAACGTGAATCGTCCATCAACTCAGATGACCAGAAAAGCAAACCTGTAGAGCGCATCAGCGTATCCATCCAGCTCACAAAGACGCACTGAAATCACCAATGCAATCACATCCCATTTGGCCAAAGATGTGTGTCCACTAAACACGGTGAGGAACAAATGTTTCAGGAAAATGGTCAACGTACTGGACGAAAGATATGTTATCCCCTTGCACAATTATTTTTCCAAAGTAGCAACACCTGGGCTGTGTGCAAAATGTCGCAGGGGAAACAGAGAGGGATCTTACAGCTGCCGAGTACTTTGTTATGAGTTGTATTCACATCCATCATGCAGGTACAATGAATGGAGTGAAAGCCTTTATGTTATTTGTCTGCGAAGGTTAATTTATAAAGACTAATTAACAGGAATGCAGCACAATGTACAGGTGAAAGCAGTGATCTGTTGATTTAATTTTGCATCAGGTTTTTATATATTTTTTATTTTTCCTCTAAGAGATGCACTGAATTTAGGTGAATAAGGATGACCAATTTTACTCTGATGCAAAGACTTGTACAGATGTGAAGATGTTAAAGCAGTGTTCTGTTTGCAATAAAACCATTTAAAATCAATAAATAATCGTGACAAATAATCAATCAGTGTTGGTTTTCTCATCTACAAGACTGTTCTTTTGCCAGTAATTTGCTATCCTTCTAAACCATGTATTATAAAATTCAGTTTTAGTTAAAACAAAGAATAGAACTAGACTAGTCCAGGAAACTATGAGAATAAGCCTAAGTGTTTTTATTGTACTGATTTTAATTAATAGCAAACAAATCTAATAAAGAACTTGCTGTTTGCATGAATTAGTATCTATGGAGAGAGCACAGTACATACCATTTATCAGCCTTTCATTTCACTTCCTTTTTCTAAGTAATGAGCTGGCAATGTTGTCTACTGAGTATAGAATCTATTGAGTGGGATGAAAAGCTGGAAAAGTGGCTTTGTGCCTACTGCTACACATCAGGCTCTTCAAGTTCATAATGTCATACTGACACCAGGAGACAGGCAATGCCAGGGGTGGTGCCCAGGAGTGAAGGGAAGGTCAGCGAAGCTTCACAACAGAACTGGTGCTGATGCCACAGCATGTATGGCTCAAGTGCTTGGCAGTGCATCTTAACAACAAAATGTGACATTTTTAGAAGCTGTCAAATTGCAGTCTAAAAAGCGGTCTTGACTGGGGACCAGGCCAGAGCACCGCTGCAGGGCTTTCAATCTGTCCGTAATGGGAAAGATGGAAGAAGATAAGATTCCAATTCAGCCATTTCTGTACGGCCCAATGTGATCACACTGCAATCCGACAGGGCATTTGGGGAGTTGAGAGAATTCTTAAAAAGACAGAATATCTTCAAGTATAGCTTGATACTCACACAAATCCCATCACTGCTCCTAATTGTCCAGCTCACTGAAAGTAAGTGATATAATCTGGAAGTATTACCCACTCTGTCCTCAGTCACAAACGCAGCCTGCGTCTGCATGAGGAATACTGTGCTACAATAGCAAAGTAAGAAACATACATATGGGAACTTTATTAGACTTCTGTTTTTACTTTAGCACTTTTTTTTCCTTGTTTCTTAGAGATTTTTATTTTTTGTGCAATGTTATGCAAATTCCAGCAGTTTATATGGGATTAGCAGTGATTTCCAACACCACAATTACAACTACACACAGCACAGAAGTCAAACTTGTAATGTAACATGCACTTTTTGATGACCGTAACCTGTATCTTATATAACCTAATTTTTGTCTCATTAACTATTTGATCCATCCTTTTGGCAAACCACAATCCCACTCACTGGACACTTTATTAGGTACACCTTCGTAGTACTGGTTTGGATCCCTTTTTACTTTCAGAACTGCCTTCGAAGTGTAGATTCAACAAGGTGCTGGAAACATTCCTCAGAGATTTTGGTCCATATTGACATGATAGCATCACATATCTGCTACAGATTTGTCGGCTGCACATCCATGATGAGAATCTCCCGTTCGACCGCATCCCAAAGGTGCTCTATTGGATTGAGCTGGTGACTGTGGAGGCCATTTGAGTACCGTGAACTCATTGTCAAGTCCAAGAAACCAGTTTGAGACGATTTAAGCTTTGTGACATAGTTATTGTACTGGAAGCAGCCATCAGAAGATGAGCACACTGTGGTCATAAAGGGATGGACATGGTCAGCAACAATACTGGCCCAAAGTGCACCAAGAAAATATTCCCCACACCACTGCACCACTGCGACCACTACCACCCTGAAACACTGATACAAGGCAGGATCCATGCTTTCATGTTGTTTATGCCAAATTCTGACCCTACCATCTGAATGTCACAGCAGAAATTGAGACTCATCAGACCAGGCAAAGCTTTTTCCAGTCTTTTATTATCCAGTTTTGGTGAGCCCACATGAATTGTAGCCTCAGTTTCCTGTTCTTAGCTGACAGGAGTGGCACCTGGTGTGGTCTTCTGCTGCTGTGGCCTATCTGCTTCAAGTTTCAACCAGTTGTACGTTCAGAGATGCTCTTCTGCATACCTTGGTTGTAACGAGTGGTTATTTGAGTTACTGTTGCCTTCCCATCAGCTTGAAGCAGTCTGGCCGTTCTCCTCTGACCTCTGATCTCAACAAGACATTTTCGCCTTTCTGGACCATATTTTGGACAATTCTTTGTAAACTCTACAGATGGTTGTGTGGGAATATCCCAGTAGATCAGCAGTTTCTGAAACACTCACACCAGCTCATCTGATACCAACAACCATGCCACATTCAAAGTCACTTAAATCACCTTCCTTCCCCTCAGTTTGAACTTCAGCAGGTTGTCTTGACCGTGTCTACATGCCTAAATGCATCAAGTTACTGCCATGCAGCTGATAACAAATAAAGTGTCCAGTGAGTGTATGTTTCTACTCTTCTATGAGACCATGGTGTATTCACATGATTATAATCTCATTAATGTTGTTTTTACCTGTGGAGTAATAATTCAATTGCGCAACTAAATGTAGCTAAATTTAAAACAGACAATTATTTATCCATTAAGACCACTGGGCATTACAGCACTAATCCTATGAACACAAGCAAAGCTCTGAAAGCAAAGCAGGGCTTAAGCAGCACAGTCTGATATCTGCAGCCTGTGTGGCGACACTGTCATGGCCACACATGTAAGATGTAAATTTATATTCTGGCTCCAAACAGAGATGTACATAGATAAACACATTTGCCAAAGATGATACAGTGTGCAAACCTAAGAAGAAGACATATTAAGCTAAGTTCCAGTTACATTATGCAGATACAGGAACAATGTTTGGCATGACTTCAAGCACCACCCCTGAACAAAAAGAATGCAAAGATAAGAGAGCTTTTTCAAAATTGTAATTAGCCACTCACAGAAATAGCAATTGCATGTATTTGTTGTCTTTGAACAATTGCTAACAAAATAAATAAAAATAAACTCTGCAGTGGCATTCTGCCAAACCACACCAACAGGGTATCATGGCTCCCAACTGTCCATGCACACACACACACACACCGTCAAACCCCCCCCCATCAACGATTTCTAATTAATCTTCAGGATTCTTTTTGCCACCCTGCCTTGTATAAATGGGCACCAAGAATGGGCCTCAAATACAAAGAAAAAAGGAGAGGATGGAAGAATAAGATTTCTTGTTTTGTTGAGCGAATCTAAATTCATGTTTCTAACAAAAAGCTCATGAGTTGCTGAAACAATACCTTCTTATCTGCAGGAAATGGGAGAAATTTTCGCTCCGTCGCTCTTTTATTTGGTCTATATGCAACCTGTAGCAACTGAAAACACAGCCTGCAAAGCTGCTTTATGCTGCAAGGAGATACTGCTGCTGCTGTTACTGCTGGAATCACCTCGTTACCTTTACCCATCACGTCTGGTCTACTAATATCAACAAACTATTGTTTCATCACTCATTGTGCCATTCCTGTGGTGCTGGTGTTAGCTTTTGCTGCCAGTTCTTGGTGCTTTAGCAGAGGAAGAAAGACTGAGTAGGTATCTATTCACCCAGCAGTTTAGTATATCAAGGCAAAAATCTGATGAGCATTTAAGGAAAAGATGCAAGAAAGAAAGAAGAAGAGAAATAGCTGTGAGAAGAGGAAGGGAGAGGAGAGGATAGACAGCTATTTGTATGTGGCAGAAGCCTTTTGTTGACAGTCAGCATCAAAGGATTTGTTTCCATGTCCTCTCAGCCCCTGTCAAATTGTCATCAAACCTTCCTGAAATTCAAAGAAGCCTTCCACACACTTGCTGTGACATCAACTCTTTCTCTTTGTCTCTCTCTCTCAATAACACAGACACACATGCACATTTCATCTTGAAAGAAACAAAAAAGTCTGCTCTTCAGGGGCTCTCCAAAGACATACCACTGAACAAAGTGAACTACATTCAGTCTCTCACACTTCTCCTCTCTAACAGATGTTACACTCATAGCTAATGCTATGGGAAAAGGAAGAGAGGTAGAGCCAAAGACCTGGAAGACAAAAAAAAAAAAAAAAAAACCATAACACGAA
>VUQI01027377.1:12693-30687 GCA_015106735.1 Paratilapia polleni
TAAAAAATGGAAAATAAGTAAAAAAAAAAAAAAAAAAAAAAATGGATGGATGGATGATTTTGTGAGTTGCATCAGATGCCTTGTGCACAACACTAAGAACACTAACAATATATAATTTATACATCATTTTCAAAGTTCAACATGCTCTTAAATATCTGTAAAAATGAATTGGGTGTGGTAGTTCAGTAAATGTAACAACAGAGCAGGGCAGTGAAGGTTTGTTATTTGACAAACACAGGGGAACAGGAAAAGAAGAACATGAAGTATCAGCTGGATAACAGCTGGGTTTAGCAGTACTCCTAAACAGCATCTTCTCTGATCTCTCACCTCCTTCTTTTATCTGTTTAAAGCACAGACTCACACACTCAACCAGGCTAATTGCAAAGGCGATGCAATTTCCAGAACATAAACAAAATCAAAGGGAGCAGCACTTTCTCCCTTCCACGTGCCCTCTTTAATGATATTCAGTAAGTGAATTTGGGTCCACCACACTGAAACACCTCTTCTTGTTGTAAAAGACCACATTGTTCTCCTTTGCCAGGGGAAGCCATAATGGAAGAAAAAAAAAAAAGCCCACATTACCAATACCTGGATCACTTCAAGAGAAGCAGAACAGCATCAAAGCTAAAAGTTGCAGTTTGAATTGTGATTTAATTGCTTTCTAAATCATATCCATTTAAAAAGTAAAAGTTTACCACCTTTTTTTTCTTTCATTCCTCCCCTGTAATGTGTTGTTGCTAATTTCAATGTTTTCATTGATGAGATGTCTGGTGTTTATATTCCATGTTAATTTTGAAAGTGTCAAAATGGAAAAAAAAAAAGCCACATTTAGAACTACATTGTCCCAAACTTTGCAATCAGGAGACGATCTCACATATGCATAAAAGGCAATACAAGCGGACCTCTCGCTTTCACGTTTGACAGAGTACTTTTCCCTGTTGAATACATTAGAGGACCCGTAGAATAAGAGGAAATGAATGCCCGCTCACTCCTCCAGTGCCCTGGCATCACAGCAGCCAGGATAGAAAACAACAATTCGTTCCCATTACATTTTTCATCATACCTGCATGAGAGAACATCCACATCCCTGCTCTCCATAAGGGACTGCTGAAACACATCTCCAACTTAAAGTACATCTACAGACACCCAACATTGTGTGCCAACCAACTTGAGCCATACGGAGTAACTCCATGTCAATCCTGAATGATAAACTCTGAGATTACAATTTGAAGCCTTGCACACAGGATCCTCAGGAGTCAAAAAAAATAAATAAATAAATAAGATGAAGCTGGTGTGGGAAGGTCGGGGTGCAAAAGGGGCTTTAAGCCCACCTTTTTGCTGGGTGACCCTTGACGCAGGACTGTTGTCTAGGCTCCTTATCATAATGTAGACTGTGTTGTCTTCTCCATTACACCTCGGCCATTCAATTAGCCCCTATTACCATAGTAATAGAGAGCTGCTTGACTGAGGTCAGGACTGACAAGGGGAGGAGGAGAGCAGTCAGGGGGACTAAGAGGGACAGAGAAAAAAAGATGCCAGTGTAACTGAAGGCAGACGAATGTTAGTGTCTATTATGGCCAAAAACGGGGACTCCAAAGCCACTGATGTGTGAACTTGGGAGATAAAATCACACAGATGGATCTAAAGAACAAGATACAAGGGGTGTCTCAGTTAAAAGTATCTGGCAACATTTTTGTCAGCCAGGTGTAGTTGAATAGTCAAGGTCCTTGATGTCACCTTGGGATGCATATATTTTGATAGATGCAGCTACCTTGTACAGTATAAAGCATTTTGAATAAGTAATAAATTTATGGTGGAAATTAAAAGAGAAAGCTAAAGAAAAAAGGCTGGTTTGATGTGGTTACTTTTCACAATGTCAATGACTTACAACTACTGGCTTTTAAACAAGACGACTCCTGTTTGTGTATTATTGAAAAGGGGAGTGAGGAGAAAGAGGAGAAATGCAGATGCTGACACTGAGACAGTGTGAACACCTGTTAACACTTTATATTCCTTTGCTTGCTTGAGTGGATGGCTGCAAGAGAGTAAGCAGACTGGATAGGTTATTGGCTAGGCAAATATCTTAAGAATAAAAGGTCACCATATCAAAATACTGGTGGTCACAGGGTATATACCAAGCCAGTGATTTGCATGTGGTATACAAGTGCCTCAGTTTTTAAGTCTCCATTTTTTCTCTTGATTCCCTCTCACTATCCTGCATCTTATCACCATTTTTCATCCCTTTATCTGCATTATTTGTCCGTTTATCTCGCCTTGTTACCCTCCATCATCAGTCTGCCTACAGTTCTGTAATGTCTCTCACTAGCTCATCCTTAATGCCCTCATTTCACTGTTTTCTCTTTAACTCCAACTTCCCTGCACCTGCAAACTCTTTCAAACTTCCCTTCCTTTCCCCTTTGCCTCATTTTCTCCTTGTCAGTGCCTGTGCCAGGTCATGTGCCTAGTGACCAGTCCCTGCCTCTTGTCCCTGTCTGCATGTTGCCCTGTTGTCGCTGCCACTTTCTGGCACTGTACCCATGTGTGTGAGAGAGAGAGAGAGAGAGAGAGGAAGATGGTGAAAGAGCGAGAGAGAGAGAGAGAGAGAGAGGGAGACAGAAAGAAAGGCGAGGGGCAAAGAAGAAAGACAAGGAAACAAGGGAACGCATGCAGATGCAGGACCCATCTCGTTTACAAATATGCAAATGCTGTTGCCTTTGTGATATGCAAATGAGAGATTACAGAGCGCTAATTAGGGTCAAAAGAACTGTTCACGTCAATTAGGGGAGAATGAAAAAACGATCCCCGTTCTTGCAGGCCCCCAGCCCCCCAACCCCTGCCACGGATATCCTCAGCTTTTGTCTTAAAAAAATGGAGACATGAAAAAGACAAATAATGAGAGAAGTGTACATGGAGTGGGGCACCAGCATTGGGATAACCAGCATGCATCCTGAAAAGGGCAGAGGTCCAGGTTTGTTTCAGCAGAAGGGCATGATTAGTTTTTCAGTACAAACGCAACACAGTCTTTGGATCCCACCCAACGGCCAACTATTTTTTATTTTAATTTAATAAAATGCATCTTCTAGCCCTGCAATGGACTGGCAACCTGTCCAGGGTGTACTCTGCCTCTCGCCCTGTGACCGCTGGGAATGGCTTCAGCCCCACTCTGACCCCGAATGGGATAAGCAGTTAAGAGGATGGATAGATGGACATCTTCTTGGTTTGTTGTAGGCAAGAATGTCTAAGTTAGACCTTGCCAAAAGAAAAGCAAATTTAGAGTACAAAAGCAACCCTTACATTATACTATACAGCAAGAAATAGGCAAGAAAGAGGACAAAAAAGATTACAAGGTGAATGACAGAAAGAGGCAGATTCCCTTTCTCTGCTTTGATTCCAATTCTTTTTTTCTATCACTACCTCCCTTGTCAGTGCGTCTGCCTAGTGTGTGCTGCAGAAACACTGTTATATTTGCATCCTAATGACCCCTCCAGTGGCCCCCGAGGCTGGGCCCTCTGCACTACCAAGAGATCAATTAGGGCCAGGGCACAGCGTCTGCAGCGCCCCATTATAAACCTCGATCAACTCCCTCTCTCACTGTCGCTCTCCTCATCCTGCTGTGTGTTCTTCATCTACACCTTTATCTTATCGCAGCTCTTACAGGTCAGTACATGCACAAGAACAGACACACATATTTGTAACACACACCAATCCCCCATTACAAATTGTAGAAACCCAGACACAATGATACACAAAAACCTACATTCACATATGCATATAACTGCTGTCACTCTCTCTGAGGCTCAGTGAAGAGGTGAAGGATGGAGAGGACTGAGAGCTTTCCCTCTGTATGATTTTTTCTCAGCCTTGTTTCCTGGCAAAGCCGCACAAAGACTAGCTTGTGAATTGTACATCCCTTTGACAGAGCCGGGTGTTCATAAAGCTCTTGTGGCTGCCAATCAGACTAATATAAAAGCACGGTGATTCAGCCGAGGGGATGAAGAACTTGACCGAGGACATACAGCACTGCAGTGCACCTTGGTTCTCTTTTTCTATCTACATCTTGCATGTGAGCTCTGACTAGGATAGAGCCATTGAGGCATTTGATCACCCTAGGAACTTTGCTGCTCTAACAAAGAACACAGTTAGATGTTTTTTTTCAGGATTTGTCTGACTGTAATACAACAGATAAAAACAAACAAGTGTGTGCATGAGCCCACAGCTCATTTTAGCCAGACAAAAACATAACGTTGACATTGATGCAATGATTTTGTGGTGTGGGGAAACAAGACTGAGGTCTGGACCTTAAAAAGAACTCTAAAACTTTCACTGCCAGCAAGTGGGGGATGACTGAAGTGCTACCAAAAAAAAAAAAAAAATAACGTCATTTTTGTCTGTCAGTAATGGTTAGAGTTTATCTTGTGAAGAGTGGAAGAAAAGACAGGTGAGCCACTTTACACATATGATAACTGACTGAATGAGAACTACAGGCCTAAAGAAAAACAAGTTTAAAAAAAGTCAAGCAGATGTTATGAACAAACACCATGTTAGCTGTTCAGCTAATATGCACTCAGTTATGATCATTAACTACAACAGGCTAAATTATCCATAGGTGTATGTGAACAAGTTCTTTCTCTTCATGCTGGAAGTAGGAAATAGGTGAAGTGTGTTTATGTTTCTCTTTCTCACACTGGTGAGAGAGCACTGTTTTGGTTTTTTTGTATTTGGGCCACACAGTATGCAATATGGAGGGTTTATAGTTCTACCTTGGAGATTTGGATTATGGAGAAGATCGCCCATACTCTAGTAACAAAACTATGTTTATATTGGCTAAAATAACAGCTGAACCTCTGTAACATCAATTTACAGCACAGTTTTTTCATACCATGACCAGTTTTGACTGGGGAAATAATTACATTGCAACACTGTTTGCTTGGAGATTAAATATTTTATCCTACACAAAAAAAAAAAAAACTTTAACTTGAGGTAGATGATATGATACTACCCTCCTGTTTGAACAGTACATTTGAAGCTACATAGGCAGATGGTTACTTTAGCTTAGCACGAAAAATTGAAGACTTGGCAATAAACAAAGAATCAACAGTTACAGAGCATGGCCAATTCCAGCATAGCTGCTCATAACACAACACTTTTACACTCCTACATAGAAGTGATCGGATGTGTTTTGATTTTTTTTCCCACAGTGTTTGTTGTCAGACAGTTATGGAAGTTGCAGGAAGCCATACCCGGTGAGCCAGTCTTCTCAGGTTTCAGCTGACTGGCCTGGCATCTGGCAGAAAGAATGTCAAACACTTTCCCTGTTGTATTGTGAGGCCTCGAGAGTCTGGAGTTAAAACTGGCATCCATCCTGAGAGTGTTCTTTCCAAAAGGCTTTAGAAAATAAAACATGTCCCACTACTCTGCATGGCATTCTTCCTCTGTTCCACTGCTACACGAGGAATGTGCCCCTGCAAGTTATTGTTATCTATGTCTGTATCTGCCTCTCCATTTGGGTCAGAAAACTGTCTGATAGGAGTTTAAATGGTTCCATAACTGGACCTTCAAATTCTCCCTCTTGAATAGAAGCCGACCTAGTTTACACACAGTTTTTATCTGAAAGTGCAAGCAGCATAATCAAAAAGGCCATAATTCAAAATGTATCATTACTGCCAGATTATGAGCTTGCCATCCATCACTGTAATCAAATTTCAAAAACATGACTTTTTCTAAAACTCAGAACTGAATTTCTCCATGTTTCCTTTTTTTTTTTTTGGATGAGTCTTATAGACCAATAGTTTACTCTTCTTTGCCCTGCAGGTGCAACACAGAAAAATATATAATTCTGTCTCCACTATAAGGGAGTAGCTGCTGGCTTAGCTGACCAGTTTTCATATGCTGTGAATTTGTGATTATGCTATTATTGTCTTTTACTGATGGTGTACAATAAAACTGTGATCTGGAGGAAACAAGAAGAAATAACACTTTTTAAGATCTTGTGTTTTGATCCTTCAAATTCCCCGCTGAGAAGATTAAAATTATTGGGAAGTAATACAAATCTCAGCTCCACATGTTTAAAGCCATTACAGTTATTAAGCAGTTTTGTGTAAAAGCCAACATCATTTTGGAGATTGATTCCAAAAGACTCATCTACTGCAATGATTAAAAATGTTATATTTCTGTCTCTTGTAAGCACTTGCCATCAGTGCTTAGTCCAGAACAAGTCGTGATGTTGGAACACATTCCATTTGTGAATGACAGGAACACATTTTGAAGCTCTTGATACAAAAATTGCTTACCTATGTGGTTACATATAAGTTCTTTGTTTTTAGGGTTGTAAAATTAAAACAGGTGTTAAACTAAACTCACCTAAGAGAGAAGCAATGACCACCCTTACCCTCTAACAGCAGAAATGAATTATAATAACAAATCTTTAAATATGTGAAACCTTTGCACAAAACAAAAAAACAAGCAAACAAAAAAAAAAAAAAACAGAACTACTTTATCACTTTCCTTACATCAGCCTTTGTTCACTGGGAAAAGCAACACGCCACACCACACCCAACCACAATATCTACACCTGTCCTATAATTTCTTCATAAAGAGAGTCAAGGCACTGCTATTTCTAAGCACAATACCACGTGATTTTTTTCCAGTGGCCCCTCTGCTCATCCATCGACATGCGTGCCACTGAAGGCTGAAGGCCACTCTTAATGTACTCACTTTTACTCAGGGTATGTATTTTCAATGTTCAAAAGCTATTATGTTTGAAGTTGCTTAAAAGGTCAAGCCACTGGTCATTCATCATTTCAAGAGCCTACGGAGTAAGGTTATTTTAACAGTTATAAATTGTAACTTTAGGATAACTTTGGAAAGTAAGAGTTTGGGTGAGCACTGTTCAGTATTAGTCTCCTTGTTACTTCTACACTGGCATGCATTTTAAATCATCTTCTCACTTCAGTGAGAAGATAATAGTTTTGTCACTGACAAAGACTGTGTGCTAGTGTACAAGATTAACACATGTGCTTTTTCTAGTTTTGGCACTAATCTTTTTTTATTTAAGAAATGAGTGCTTTACACACAATAATAGAAAGAAATGTTTAATTCTACTGCAGCTGCATTTTATAAAGACAGCCCCTGTCGTGATTGTGAGAACTGAATTTTTTAAATTTTCAATCATTCATTTTAGGGCAGAAACTGCGTTTTTAATTTTGGAAAGTTATGTTGATGACTTGAACTGTACTGCAAGTTTTCAGAAAGGTTCTTATCTGGTCCAGTGTCCACAGATAATTTGAAAATGCAGAATTTAATGATCTTTAATGAAATAATAAAGGCATTCACACTGTCTACTGCTTTTTTCTTTACATTCACTCACCTTCCTTAAAAAAACTGTGAAAGTGTATGATATTATACACTATTATATATTACAGACATATTATATGTCTGTATAAGACTAAATGCAACTGGAAGACAGCTTGTAAGGAGAGCTACAGGATGATACAGAGAGATGCAGAAGAACAGGCCAAGTAAAGCTACACTGTCTGATCTGCACTGTAACCCTGATTTGCTCAGTTTATTCAGTGTGAAAAACCAAATGGTGACTAAAAAGACAGTGGAGAGAGCTGGCTGCGTAGAAGACCTTAACTTTAAGATGAATGAAGACCTCTCTTAATGTAGTGTATATTGTGTACATTTGTAAAAGTACAGATGAAAAAAACAGCAAACACAATCCTTTGTTTTTGCGTATTTAAATTTACAACTAATTTCTTGGAGTTCATGTGTCAAGGATGAAGGCAACAGAATAGGATAAAAACAGAATCACCTCTCAATATTTACAAGAGACAATAGTAGGCATAAAGCAATTAGGTAGCACCATGAATATAAGGACAAGAAAATGTTTCTTTCTATATAAAAATGATGTGGACATTACATACACAGGTGTCGGTGACAATAATGCAACAGTGCAGAGATAAAAAGGAAGAAGCCAAATTTTCGCACAAGAATAGAACCGATCTGGTTTAACGTAAAGACTGGCACATGCAAGAAAAATGGTGAAATATTCCTGAAATGATCATATTTCTACCTCTAATCCCAGCAATAAAGGCAAACCTAAAATAATTTTCATGAGTAGCAGTTTAACACATGACTCCTGGGATATGAAATCTAATCATAGCCCAGAACTCAAATCAATCTAGTCAAATATGGCAAAACCAGACCGCTCACACACATATTCACCCACATACACACACTCACAACTGTAGTCGTTACAGTATTCACTAGCAATAATCCCTTAAAAGTCTCAACATTTACTGCTCCCTACTCTACAGACTTAGTGTGGCAGTAAATAGAGTGGTTTGTTGTGTGAATTCTGCATGGAGTGCAGTTCTTTATCTGAGTGGTGATGCCTCTCTGTTCAATGGTCCCATGTGCACACAGAAAAAGTGATGCACCATGAGCATATGTGCACACCTTGCCCGAAGACATTTGCATGTGTTTGTCACTTACACTTCCCAAAAAATGTCACATTATTTGACTTTTAGTATTGACATGTGAGGGCCTCACAGACAATATAGGTTTCTGCATCATCTCTTGGCCCCTGCAAGCATCCCTTGGTCTCGAATAGGTATGGAGGAAAAGGCAAACCCCCGGGGGCCCAGGGACTCGACCCCCGCTGCCTGTCTTCTCATCTTCGCATTGAAACTCCCTTTCCACTTCTCAACAGCTGTTGATCACAAGCCACAGATGGAAAGTGTGGAGAAAGATGCTAGAGAAGTCAGATGGACCAAATAGGAGTTGCATTTTTAAGGTAGTATGTGGTATATATCTTATGTTTAAAGACATAGATAAGAAATAAGATAAGAAACACTTCATTTATCCCATATTTAGGAAATTCTTTATTTATTTTTAAATGTGATAGAAATTTTTTAAGGAAAACAGAGAAACATTTTATATTTAAAGGGAGTGCTGACAAAACACAAGGTTAACATGTAAAGAGCTAAACCAGTTCAAACATCAGTAACTGTAAAGTAAATGTAGATCTCCAGACTTATACTACAGTACAATATAGTTATATATAGTACCAAATTATGTCATGGTTTTTTTTATTTAACAAGCAGTTGCACAGAGGTCAGTGAGGGTTGAAAAGACCAACATCTGGCTAGCTGGAACAGTTAAGTCATTGTGCAAATATTGGACTTTGGGGGACTGCTGATCACTGCCATTGATTCCTGCCTCTCCAGTCAATTAGATCAATGGGGGATCTTTAGGCCTACTTAGCCATGTGTCAACTGTCACACTCCACTATCCCTTTCATTTGTACTCCAGCACATGCTGCCAGTGCACAGATGGTAACCTATAGAGTTCACCACAGTCTGCAGACAATAATCTGAAACTGATGAACAAAATGGGTACTGAGAATTGGATGAACCTGTTCAAAAAGAGAATTTTCTTCCTAGTATGGAAGCCTTGAAAGCAAGCAAGATTTCTCAGTTTTTCCAAGCTTTGACAGAAAACAATTATCAGTAGGAAATCTATTTGCAAGTGTGAAATGTGAAATTTAAGTGATGCACATTAGATTGTTATAATTCAACAACTAAGAAAGAGTCAAGAGAAGTATTAAAACCGATTGCAGTATGAACCTTTCTAGCATGGATGTGCAGAAAATAAGGACACTTAAACAACTTGTATCTATTAAGTATTACAAAGCAAACAAAGGTCTGAAAACAGACATGCAAAACTGGGACACACACAGCTGATATCATAAAAATCAAGCACAGCTGAGGTGTGCACATTTCCATCACATAGTGCCATCTTTTTTACGTGCAGTAATAGTCTTCTTGGACCTCAATTTAAAGACAGATAAATACATACATACATACATACATACATACATAAAAATAAAAATCCCTAAATGATTTATCATAATTTCACCATGTAATGTATCCAAGCTAGATTTTTTTTATGCAAAAATTAATTGCTAATGCGTTATTTGATTCTAAAATGATTATGAGCAGCCATCCTAACAAAACACTCTATCCACGTAGATTGTACAACTGGGCATAAACTACCTTGTGTCTATGTATTTTTCATTTTTCTTTACGCTATAAAAATATTAGCACATACAGGATGGGAACTAAAAGCTAAGACCTGTTCTGTAAATGCACCATCTGCAGCACAAACTTGATCTGGTCCACTGTGTCAAAATGATAACTTTTCTTGAAGCTAAATTTACTTCAGGGGAAGAAGAGGAAGGGAGAGCCAAATCTGATGAGCAGAGCAGATGGAGAGTGATGATGGTGACTGGGCATACACTGACACAGTTCAATCTCAGATGCCTTAGGATCCTATGGCAAAATTCACCATTTACATCTGGGGGACTTACTGTGCCAAACTTTGTGAATATTAAAGACATAAGCATTCTCTTGTTCATGCGTTCTTTAGAACACAGAAACATAACACAGGTCCACATGTTGATTGTGTGACGTCATGCAAAATCCTGACTCAGGACAGTTAATGCTCACACCTCTCTGAAATTCCCAAAAAGTTGATTCTGTTCATCTGGATGTAACGTTTTCAGTGGGAGAAACGTCCAGATGAACAGAATCAACTTTCTGGGAATTCCTTACCTGGATGATTGAGCATGCATAAAGACACCTCTCGGAAATATTTTTTATCACACGTAGAAGACTGATGAATTTAGTTTGAGTTAGTTTCACACATATCAAAAAATGTGAGTTTCAAAGTGATTATCATAGGGCACCTATATAGCACACTGGGTTGAGCAGGTGACCCATATGCCATAGGGCCTGGGTCCGAAGTCGCCCTGGGAACATTTACTGCATGTCTTCCCTCTGTGCTCTATCCCAGCTTTCCTGTCTTCTCTCTACTGTCCTAGCTCAATAAAGGCTAAACAAGTATTTAAAGAGATTGTGTTTATCATGGTTAATGGGTATATTAGCAGCTGGTCATCATCATGATCATGCAGGGTGGTCAGCTGGATCATTTTACAACTTGTAGTGTTTTAAGGTATTCATCTAGGCACATACGAAACTATAAAACTATGAAACTAAACAATATATACTTCATATATAATCAGCTAAATGTGATGATGGTTAGGTAATGTTCTTTCTGTACCCTGATGAGATGTTCAGAAAACAGTCAGGAAATGTCTCAGTGTTTGCTTGGCAACTGCTGCTCTTGAAATCCCAACATTCAACAGCCAGAACATATTGGTACAATTGTTTGATTTCCTAAAACACATTTAAGAAATAAACCCTGTATTACTATACGAACTCTATCACTGGAATCCTTAAGTTTTAAATGTGCATGAGTCCACTCTTCATTGGATCAAAGTGCCATTGATTTGTTGTTGTCTCATAGCATACATCACTGACAATCTTACTAGGTTTGACAAAAAGGTGTATTAAAGAATATAAAGAATGAAAATTGTTCACACGTGAGAAAAGACTCACTCACAACAAAAGCAGTAGGCTAAAGAATAGGTGCAGTAATGAGTTTTCAAAACACAGACTTGCGAACATAGACCACATGCCAAGAATGGAGTGCTGCTACCTTGTGACCTCTGTGCCCCTCCAACCAACCAGCGAGCACGCACACCCACAAATACACACATTTCGACCTCCTCCCAATCACGGCCTGCATTAAGACCCTGGGAGACTGACACCCCCCCCACAAACCCTCCCCTGTATACCCCTTTCCCCTCTTCTCTCTCCCCTCCCGCTGACCCCCTCAGCGAAGGACCATTGTTTACTTTCACTCTCCTCCACGGCCCTGCTGGTCCAAGGGGGGCGGCCGAATCGTTACATTATTGTCTGGTCTTCTCTTGCACCCCCTTCCCTCCCGACCCGGCCTGACCCCATTCACAGTACTCAAAGGCACCATCTGTATCACCCAACAGTCAGGGAGTGAGAGAGAGGGAGATGGGGCAAGAAGAGGAAAGAAAACAAGGCGGGGAGAAAGGAGATGACGGCTTAGGAGGGAGAGAAGGAAAGAGAGAGAAAGGGAAAGAGAACAAGAGGCATCTGCCTGGGTTTTGCACTGTCTGTCGGAAAGTATCTGTCAAATAGTTTTCACAGTGTGAAGGCTTCCCTGCTGCTTTTCTTTCTTCAAACATTGTTCTTATTGATTTTTTTACTGGCTTCTTTATAGTTTCCTTCAATTTCTGCTTTCCACAATCTTCTAATCCTCTATGCTTTTTTCCCACTCTACGTATTTCCTGCCTTAAAGTTTTCTCAGACTATCCTATATCACTCTTCCCTTGACCCGCTTCTCTGCTTTCCTCCCTCCCTCCTATCATCATTCCCTTCACCTCCCCCCCAGCTCCTCAGAGTACATCCTTCATCTTGCTGTAGTGTTGCACGAGCATTCCAGGGCCTCTTGTATGGCTGCATGTGTGAGGAAGGCGGATTTTTCCCATGGGGCCGCAGGTGAAAACTGGGACTCACTCTGTCCACCAAGGGACGCCATCTGTCCCTGTCGCTGCACCACTCGCTAGAGGGGAGCTCTGTCACCCCTCCTCCTGTCCATCCAACCCACCCTCTGTCCATCCACTCGCCATCCTCACATTGCATCCTCCTTCACATTGGTCCACCGTGCTGAATCACCAGGAATCCCCCCCACCCCTTTCTCCTTTCTTCTCTCTCGTTCTCCCTCCGTCCCATCACTAATTCACCCCCACTCCCCCTTCATTTCCCTCCCACCTTCCTTCCCACTCTGCCTCCTTTTGCTTCGTATCCACCCATCTCTCTCTCCCCTTCCTGTTCTTCTCTAATCAATCATCCATATATGACACCAGTGGCAAAATTATTAAATTATAATACATTTGTGATGAGCCTTGTGAGAACAAGGGATACTGTTTTAATTGCCAGCCCATGCCCCCTAATTATGCGTATCAGTGTATTAGTTAGATATTTGGAGAGAATGAAGTCAACCGACTTTGACATTTTCCAGTAGATAAAGCAATGATGAGCATTCAATGACTGTAATTTATTACAGACATTAGATGTTACTGAAATAGCATGACATCACACCAAGATGTGAAACTATCTGATTTTTAACTTGTTAAAAAAGTATAATCTTGCATTATTACAATAAACATCAATGAATATGAAAATTAACAGGAAAAAGTGTTTTGCGTGAGAATTAAATGCAACATAATCAGTCTGTCAGGCCCAATTTGAAATAAATATAGAAATAAAAACAAAACCAAGTGGGCCAGCAGCATGGGAACCAAAGGGAGCCTTTCTGATGCCCTGTGTCTGTGGACCTTGGCCCAGCTGTCATGTACATGTCCCTCTAAGCTCTGATTCTGACTGCTGTGATGCCCAACGGTCAGATGAGCGCACGAGGACAGTAAGAGCGCACTTTCACGTGGGAACCTGGTCGAAGCGAGCAGACACACAAACGCAAGGGCAGCTAAGTGTGAAACCTCCAAACTGTCACGGAGAGGGTGAGCGATGGAGTGGATGAACACCCCCCCCATCCTCCACCCTCACACTCCTTCCCCTCGTCTCTCCCATCCTACCATCAACCCTCCTCCCTCTAGAGCCACTACAGTCTCGATAACTCCCCCTGCCCCGTTAAAGCATCCAGACAGACACACACAAAGACACGCAGTGACTTTGCTCCCCCCCCTTCTTGAACATACAGACACACATGCACACATACACCTCCACGCCTCCTGCCAATCAGCGACCCAAGTGTCACACGGTCACCATCTCTCAGACACTGTCGGAGAGAAAGGGAAGACGAAGAAAATGGGAGGAAAAGTCAGTCACTTCATCACCTTCTGCTCCCTCAGTTCACCCTGTCTGGGTGATAACACACAGAGCACAGTGGGATAAGAAAAGACTTGGAGAGGAGCACATGAGAAGCCGATAGTGAAGGAAAGTGGAGCGAGTGTTGAAGAGAGGTGGGTACAGAGAGCTAAATTTTCTGTGTTTTCTCGCCGAACAACTACGACAAAGACCCAGGCAGGACACTGCACTGGGGTGGTGGTTTTTTCCATGGGCCTCCCTCCAATGCCTACCCCCCCAAAGCTCTGAGGTCAACCCTCCAATGACCCCGCCTCAATTGTTTCCCATCACTCTGTCAGCTCTGATTGTTACTGACTGGTTAAATGGCTGAAGACTAAAATGGAGGGGCCGGGGGTGGAAAAAAGTGGAAAAAAGAGAAGGAGGGTGAGGATTTGGGAAAAGAGGATGGCAGGGTTGGAAGACACCCCCTCTTTCTTTCCCTGAGATAACTGACTATTTGACCCAAATAAACAATCTGTGTCCACCAAATGAGAAATGGTAAAGGGAGGAGGAGGGTTCAGAGGGTTTGTGTTTAGAGGTGTTGGGTAGAAATGGTGAGACAGCGCCACCTTGGCAAAAAAGAATTGTATGGGGAGAGAGTATTGTCATATGGAGAGGAAGAATAAGTCTATAAGAGTTCTGCCAGGCTCCTGTAGCCTTACTCTTTATCAGTAAGTCTTTAAGCCAAATAGTCACACGAACCTAAGGAACCAAAAGAATAAAAAAGTCCTTCAACTGATTCACATATGGGTTCCCACAGCATCTCAAAAATCTGAATATTAGACAAATTGGACCAATGACATGCTCAAAACCAAAGACTTTGAAGCCCTCTAGCTAGGTGATGCTACATGGGCCAATCCTTATAATTACACTCCAGTATAACACACATGCTTTTTGGTCTGATCTTCTGCCAGAAGCGAACAGTTTCTCCTTCTCTGGACCACTGCAATAATGTTACACACTTTAGTATTACTCTATTGTTTTTTTTATTTCTAAATAAAAACCCACATCATCTAATCTTGGTTGCAGATTTTAGGTTAGGTTGTGGTTCGACGTTGCACTGTGATGTTTTGGATTATCCTGAAAATAATAAAATTTCTAGAAGAAGCCTCTTTCCATTTGTTGAGCCGTTTTGATACCTCAGCTGTTTCAAAACAATGAGACCAGTGATGTGACTTGCTAATAATGAACTTAATCACCACACTGTCTATTTTATATACAACTCAGAAAGCCCTATTGTAGATTACACTACTTTACTACCATGGACAAAAAATAGCAGGTGTGCACGAAGACACCCACACAGTCCATTAACCCTTTGCCTACTGCTTTGCACTTGTTAGCGTGCTTTCACAGTTTAAATACGGCCTTTAGTGTCAAGGCATAAAAACACATTTGATTTCTAATGGTCTATTATAGCTAACAGATTTGCTTGACAGAAAACCTGAAAGGCCTGAGTATTTGACTTAGATAAGTGTTTAAAGACCTGATTCTAATCAATTATGCAAGCATATCTATTCCCTCTGCTCCTTTCCAATCAAACAGCTAAATAAGCCATAGTCCGGATGGACCCTTTGCTCTAATTGGACAAATGGCTTGCTTAATTGATCATTGATTGATGATCAATACGAACATATGTTCTTGTTCTTTACAAGGCAAGTGATTGAAAGGCTGCTATAAAATCAGCCGGATAGTTTGACAGACGCCAATGGGCTCTCATCACCTCACTGTAGGAAAAAAAGTGGAGCACAGGGGAGACACTGGAAGGCTGTTTTTAATTTTTTTTTTTTTTTTTCTGAGCTTAGTTGAAATGCTCCTATCACTAAAAAGAACTGAACTAAGAGACTCAGTGCATCCATTTCTAGGACTAAAGAAAGAGATGAGAGACAATGAGGGAATGGACTAAAAACTGAATGCCACGTGGAGAGAAGAAAAGCAGAGATAAAGGAAATATACAAACTGCACTTAGTTTTGGAGAGCTCCTAAATTTTTGTTCCATCTCTCTTTGACACTCTGGATGTGCATCACTTATCAGTCAAGACACCTGTTTAAAAGCGGGCAAGTGTGTCCACGCATACAGAGAAGGGGGTGTATCAACGACCATGCTGTCCCAACAGAATAGGGAGACGTCATTGTGGTTCCCTTTGATCTGCTGCTCATATATTCTCTTGAAAGGATCATGGTAGAGAGAGACACGGAGACACAGAGATAGAGCAGACACTTCACCCAGGCATCAGTAGCCCTTCGCCCTCAGCCTCAGGTACCTATCCTTGCTCTGTTTCTGAGCCAGCTCTATTAAATATGAAACGCTAAGACAAAAGGAGCGAGAGTGAAAGGGGAGGGAGCGGGGGCCACAAAGGGCACCACTCAATGCCTTTGAAGAGGCACTGAGGCGAGGGGTGTCGTGAGCGCAAATGTACGCACCTTGCACAAACACACGCACACACATACACTAACCTCCAAAATGATGTGGGTGGATAGGATAGCAAATATCCACATTTGCATCTTGTGTTGTTTACATCAGTTCTCAGGATATATGATGACAAAAGGAACCTCGTTAATGAAATTATCCCCGAAAGCCTTAATCAGAAGACGATAATAGACACATGCATGTGTTTGGAGTGGTCTATGTGTTTTAATGGACATTAAAGCAGCTGAGATTAAAGCATATTTAAAGGTTGTAAGGGGATATGAGATGTGGTAGCAACGATAGATATTTTCCATGGCAACAAATGAATAAATTAACCAAATCTAACTGCACAATTTGTTTTACTCTTCAAAGCAGCTGGGGGCATACTCTTGGCTTTCATTTGGAGACCTAATTGATCGTGGTATTTTGTGTATGCCAGAACGTAAAGCTATAAGTCTAAGCAATTCCAATACAACATGTTTTTACTTCATTTATGTTCACCTCACCTCATTTTGATGGGTATATGGTTATTACTTAATTAGTAATTCTGAATTAAAACATGACCTTTTAATCTCATGGTCTTCATTACCTTTGCATGTATTTACACTATTATGTTGACACTCAAACCAAAGTGTGAGATGTTTTAGACGTATGGATTTCTACACTACCCTTCTGGATAACTTCTCTATAATGCTGAAAACTGTGACGTTTCATATTATTAAAACATTTTTTTTTTTTTTTTATCTATTGCAGGATGTTTCAACAAACAAACCAGGACATTTACTGTGACTGAAGATGACCTTTTATTATGTCAGTGATAAAATCTAATAAAAGAATAGCGGTTTTTGGTATGTGATTTGTGCATACTTTTTATGAAGCCCATCCTACACTGTGAGAATGTTATGTCTTTCAATGGCAGAACTACAACTCACCTCAACTGCAAAGTTATAGGGTACTAACACATCAGTAGTTATAGGGTAGGGTAGTTATCAGTGCATGATATTAATGGCTATATGACATGAATCCATCAACTCGACATACAGTAGCATGAGAGTTGATGGAGTCTGTTTGTTGTGCGGTGACAGTTGAGAGCCATAATAGAGCCATAAGCTCATACTTATGAAAATAATTTACCTTGACTCAACAGCAAAAAGTTTGAAGTTTAATTTTGCAAAATGCTCCAACAAAAACCTCTCATTTTCAAATAAACAGCACTTGGAAAGGAGAGAGCATGACACAGACTGATAACTTATCCTCTGACCATGTCTTAAACTAAATGACCCCTATCAGGCAAACTTCAATGGGCTGTCTTTGGAAAACAATCAGCAATGTGCTCCTCCCTGACCTTTAGCGACTCAGCAGGCTCAGTCCAATCACAGAGTATTGACATTATCCACCACACGCCATTTATAACGTCGGCTACCGCTTGCCTCAAAGGTCCAGTTGAAATACCAGCACAGTCATGTTGTGTTTTGGCTGTGTTGAGTTTGAAGGGGAAGGGTGGGAGGTGTGGGTCATTTAGGTAATTTTGTGGGCCCAAGCTAGTGATTAGAGTGACTGCTTCAGGTCTAAGTTATTTTAACTTTGTATTTTTATTTATTTTTTTTTAATAATCTGCTTGAACACATAAACACACATACCGGTACACAATAGATTCATATGTAAGCCAGAGTTTGCTAGACAGTCATATCAAACACCCTAAAATCTGCTCATCAACTGTTGTAACAAACACACTATTGTCAAAATCTTCTGGTGTCGACCCAGTCTTTGACTTACCAAAAA
>VUQI01027378.1:3733-19707 GCA_015106735.1 Paratilapia polleni
AAAAAAAAAATTTAAAAAAAAAAAATTAAAAAAAAAAAAAAAAAAAAAAGAGAGAGAAAAAAAACCACTTATCTAGTCTTTACTTGTTAGGTGTTTTGATACTAAATATCACTTTGAATTTAACTGGTCAGAATAAAAATGTTGGTTAACATTGCATTTTGCCTTTCAAGTAACACAAGATCACAGGAAACACTGAAATGCATGTCAAGCATCTAGGAATCAAGATCGACGCACTTACAAACTTTATAACCCCAGGCTGAGATCAGAGCACATTACTAAATGAAAGGCTGGGAATGTTCTATAAGGCAGCAGAGATCAAGGGCACAGGCTAATGGTAAGTTTAAATCATTTTAGCATTCGGCATTTAAAGGTGAAGAGGCAAAGCTTTATCATCTTAAGGGAAATGAAAAGGAGGATGGCAGGAAGCTGGAAAAGGCCAAGGTACATTTTGGTCCTGCAGATTTTGCATCTCTGGTCACATGTTAGTGCATGTCCTTCAAGATCCTTCCAAATACTCCATGTGTCCTCAAATCTGCTTACTGCTTACTTCAACATCTTGAAGCCATATTTCGTGAGCTTGCATTGGGTAAGCGAACTCAAACACAGAAATACTACTGCAAAGACTCACACACTTTTCATCTTAGACAGTGCAGCTAAGGAGAGACATCTTCAGCCTCCGTTCTAATCAGGAATGAAAGCCACTCGTCTAAAACTCTATTCTTTAAAATTAGCTTTTGAAAATAAATTATATATTTTCTCAGTACAGAAATAAATACACATCTTTTCTCAAACATAGGAACGAATCATAATCATCACAGATCTAAATGCTACACTGAATACATTATTCACCAGCTCATCAGTGAAGAAACAAGAATATATGTGACTAACTGATGCCATCTGCCATAAACAGACACCCATCCAGATATTTAAATGCAAATATACAGTACGCTGACACCGGAGTCAAATCACACCTCTGGCAAACAGCTTTGAAAAAGTAAAATATTCCTCAGCATTGGCATAACAAAAATCCCCTTTAATGCTCAGCTCATCTTCACACTGTGAAACCAAGCAAACTAAACTGTGCTTTCTTTTTAGAGTGCAGGTCTGTCTGAAAGTGTGAAAATCATCACTAGGGGGAATTTTAGTTACAGATTTGATATAAAACCTACAATTCTCTGAAAAACTCATGAGAGACGTAGCCGAAAAATATTTAATTGCTTGCCGTGGTTGTACTTGATCACTGGTAATGGATGCTGAACTGGATTTAATCAAACCATTTGATCAAGAATGTTTTTCATGGCTGTCTTTGGGGTGTACTGCAAAGACATGTTTGGGAAACATGTTTATATGCTTGCTTGCTGAGATTTAGATGAGAACACTGTGTGTATACTTTTTAAGTATATAGATGGAGCCAGTAGCTTGTAAGCTTAGCACAATCTCTATAAACAGATATCTGCATATGAATATGCAGATATCTGTTTGTCCATCAGTATGCAGATGTTTGTAGTCTGCTTGTAGTCTAAGTTCTCCCAACCAGTCATGTTTGAGCAGGCTTTGACTGCATGCATGTAAATAGCCTATGTGGAGAGTGATTGCATTTGCTGAAATACACCTGTATGATTTAGCTTTGTTAGCTTCTTTAAAAAATTTCTGCAGTCATATACAATAACAGGTGGACAGAACAGAAAGTCTTGCCCCAGACAGTTGCTATTTATACCTGGAATAATTGGCCATTGGCCCCAGAGTCAAAGTTAGACCGGCTGAGCCTGGAAATGGGCTGTTTTATGCTAAGCTAAACTAACCTGCTGCTGGTGATAATTTCATATTGATTATACAGACATGAGAGTAATTCCTTCTTATCAAAAAATAAAATAAAAGAAAGCAAGCACATTTCCCAAACTATCTAACTATTCTTTAGAACAGCCTGAATACCGCTGCATGCTCTAGATCTTTTCAGTAAAATTTCTGTATGCGGTGTCAGTAGAAAACTCCATGTTTTTGCTATCAAATGGAGACTATGCAGCTGAAAATAACAGAAATGTACTGACAAAAAAAATGTGATTAAGTCTTCAGCCACACTGTCTGGTGTGGCACAATATGCCACATATTTTCATTATATATGGCATATCAAGATACTTTGTGTATCTGATATCTGCCAGGCAGATATTAGCATTATTCACATGAAACATCAAATTCTCTGCAATCTATCAAATTTCACATTTCTAAGAGCTACAGTAGCATTTTCTACAGCAGAGTACGTTCCAGGTTCTTCACACAGCTGCTACAACACCAGAGAGCCATGTATGATAAAGACCATTTACACTGCCATATTAACTTTTATACAAACCATTACTTTACTTAATTGATGTGTGACATGTAAGTATGAATGAGAGATTTAAAAGAAAATAAGCTCTCAAGTCTTCGTCCTAAACTCAAGTTCCTCTCTCACAGAGGCAGAAGGTAGCTAATTAGAATTGGCAGATGAAACCAGGGTAACGTTATGTCATGCCTCGTCAGATACTACTGCAGGTTCTTGAGGAGGCGTCCGTAGCGGAAGTCATAGACGTGTCGACAGAAAAACACCAGCTCTGGGTCGACATCATTGGGCACACAGTGGTGGGTGGGCATGGCGTTGCCAACAACAGGGGGCACCACAAGGGAGGTGACACTGTCGCTTACGCCTTCCCTACGGCGTTTTACCAAGGCACAAAATCTGGACATGACACAAACACAGGACATCAACATCCATCACCTCAAAAACATTCAGAAAAGCTATAAATATGTTTCTTAAGGGCTTAGAATTGCCTGAAATTGAGAAAAGCTGCCCACCTTTAGGTTACGGATTATGCATATTTTCCTTAGTGGAGATTTGAATTTATTTGAATTTGCCCACTAGTAACACTTTGAAAATATAAATGCACTGAGAACAAAAATGCTGAAACCACCACAACAAGTAAATATGCTTTCCTTCTTACCGACAATACTGTGCCAATGTTAGGACATAGCATTTGTCTTCAATACAGGCCACACTGTTCACATCCTGGTGACGAGATGCAAAGACCTCATTCTGGAGAAAGACAATCAGGTTAGGCCCAGACAAAAAAAAAAACGAACAAAACCCATCATGATATCCCCTTATATGTAGGAGTAGCGGTCGGACCTAAAAGACTAAATCTCTCCGTTACATTGTAAACCCTTCTGCCTCACCCTCACTTCCACACATAAAGACAGACTTCCAGAGAAAGATGTTTTACGTCATCCTTTGTGCCAAAGCCCTGTTCCTGTTCTCACACTGCCGCTATGAGGCGTTTGTTGTCTGTCAGTACATGCTGAGAAACAACAGACTTCATGTGGTTTAATGTTTCCAGACAGTGAATTGAACTTGTTCCTCTGGGAATCTACTGACATCAGGAAGCAAAAACAATAGAAACTCATTCCTCAACATGTGTGTCTGCCTGCATAGAGTACTGTGCAAAAGTCTCGAGCCACCCCTCATTTTTTTAAAAATATTTTGCTTCCAAGGAGCCAGACTTTCTTGTAATTTTTAAAAGTGGTCTTGAGCCACAGTTCTCCAGGCTTTCTGAAGGTCTTTCAAAGTTTTACTTTGAACACTGGCTGCTTTTTCACTTATTTTAAGTCCAGTCTTTATACCGGAGCATTTTCAGAGGAATGTTTTTTTGTTTGTCAAGCCACTAAACACTGACCTATGCCAAAGATAACACAGTTTGACAGGCATAAAAATAGTATTTTTGTACCAACAAGGTGATTCCCAAAGAGCTATTAGCCAAAAAGTTGGCATATCTCAGCATGATGTGCAGTGTGTCCTTAAAAGATTTGAGGAAACCAGACAAGTGGAGGACAAAAGAAGAAGTGGCAGGCCTAAAAACTATCTACAGCAGATGAACAGTATCTGAAAGTGATGTCCTTAAGAAGTTGAAAAAAAATCCAACCAAGACCTGACACAGGACCTGAGAGATGCATCTGGCCCTTCAGTTGATCCATCTACTGTTTGCTGAAACCTCATCAGAAATGGTCTCAGTGGAAGGGTGGCTGTCAAGAAGCCATTTTTAAGGTAGGGAAATGTGGAGGAAAGACTGAGGTATGCCAAATTACACAAGAACTGGACTGAAAATCAGTGGCAACAGGTCTTATGGAGTGATGAATCTAAATTTGAAATTTTTGGTTCAAATCCTCGTCAGTATATACACAACAGTGAGTGTCTACAGCCATCTGTAAAACACAGTGGAGGCTCTGTCATGCTTTGTGGCTGCATTTCAGCCAGTGGTGTCAGATTTTGATCCACTATAAAATAACAAAATCTGGAAAAATTCTGATTGGGAGCAGCTTCATTTTTCAGCATGACAATGATTCCAAACACACAGTCAATGCAGTAAAAGTATACCTGGATTTAAAAAAAAAACCACACACACACACACACACAATTGAAGACCATCAGCCATGGATTGGCCTCCCCAGAGCTCGGACCTCAACATTATTGAAGCAGTGTGGGATCATCTTGACAGAGAACAGAACAAAAGGCAGCCAACATCCAAAGAAGAGCTTTGAATGTCCTTCAAGAAGCCTGGAGAACTATTCCTGAAGACTACTTAAAGAAATGACAACAAAGCTTGTCTAAGAGAGTTCAGGCTGTGTGGAAGAATAAAAGTGTTCATACCGAATATTGACTTTCAAGTTCGTTAGAATTGTACAAACTCTGTTTTTGCCTTATATACTGTATTTCTATGTATGTTTGCACATGTTTCAATAAATCGCTGCACCTGTTTCCCCTTTTTCCTAGCAAAATATAAAGAAATGAAGGGTGGCTCAAGACTTTTGCACATCTCTTTGATACAATAGGTATTAGGTCTGCAGTACAGTCCAAGGTGTCCCAATATAAAGAAATAATGCAAACTCAATGTGCAAACTCACACAGATGATTTTCTTTGCACACCAATATAAAAAGGACACTACACTTTAAGGATAAACCTAGGATGAAGACTCTGTCTCAAGTCAAGTGTCAAGTCTCAAGTCATGGTTTAGGTGCTAGAGTGGATTATCTACGGTTAGTGGTTCAATCCCCACCCTCTCCATAATCTGAAGTGTCCTTGTGCAAGATACTAAACTGCAAGTTGCTCACAAAAGCAGGTAAACACCTTGCATTGGTATTTGAGTGAGAAACTCCTGCTACAAATACAGTTGAATTTTTCCTAAAAGACTGTTTACTGTACTTTTTAAGAAGATGTTGCTGAAACAGAAGTAAACAGTATGTTCTTTAGGAACTATTGGCAGCTCTGGACTGATATACATTTGGTGCATTTTTTAATATTTACATCAGCGGGACTTAAAATAGACTACATCAACAAGTTTTAGATGAACAGACAACCATTTTTACTATGATCACTTTATTAGCATTTACATAATCTGTGGTGCAATACAAAATACATTTAATACTCTAATAATAATCATTAAATGACATTTATATTATCTGAAATCTCTTCTGGTTTTAAAAGCTGGCATGAAGCACACATTATAGCCATTAGTGACGCATGGCTCAGGGTTTTTTAATTGCAACACCCAACCAACTCCTTATGAGAGTCAATCCGCACTGTGGAAACCCACAAAAATATTTGTTAATCAAACACCCAAAGCCACCTTGAACGATGCCAAAACCATAACTGTGACAACACTAATTTTACAGTTCCATTTGATCCAGCTACTAGAACTGTCTTTTAATAACTGTGTATCAAAGATATGAGTAAAAACACTTTGGAATTACATGCAGCAGGCAGGGTTTTCCAGTCTTCTTCACAGCGCACTACAAAGCAGGGCCTTTTAAAGTTACATGACCTCGAATTATGCATAATTGTAGCAGCTGAGTGCAGTCTGTTTCACCAAATAGCTACAGTAAAAACTGTTTCTGAAGTCTCCTCTAAAATATTTTGTTATAAAGGTGGTAGACTGGTCTCTGGTGCAATTTCAACAGCACTAAATGATCATAGCAATGTTAAAGGGGTATTATATGAGCACTAAAGGTATCAGAGTGTCTCTTTGATCCTCTTGCTCTTCCACGACTGCATGTTAATAGACAGTTAGGTTATTTTATAGTTTGGCAATGCAGCTAAGGCCATAGGAGGACCTGGGCCCTCCAGTGTGTGCCTGAGAGAGGCAGAGAGTAAAGATAAAGGAAGGTGGAAGCTGCACACATTGTTTCTGTGAGTTATTTAACTCCACCAACCAGAACCACTGATGCTTTCTATCAAGCTTAACTGAACTAGCTTGACCTGCGCATCACCAATAGCCATGATTACAGGCTGCTGAATATGTTTTGCACAGTTGACACAAGCTATAGTTTAGGTTTCCTGGTCTATAATTACACCTGACAGTTATTAGAAAGCCGTGGTAAAAAGGATTTCAGAGAAACATGTCAGCCTTCTCACCTCACAATGTATGCTGGGGTTGCGTCCCCCCTGCGTGTGTTCTGGACGGTAGTACCAAAACAAACTCATCATCAGCTCTCCTGAAGAAAAGAAAAAATAACATGTCTTTCACTTCAGTTCTCAAACCAGTTATTACCACATAAATACCTCTTCTCCTGTGGTCTAAGTAAACACTGTGTACAGTGAGTGTACTACCTGACTCTGGTTCTTCCCACAGAGCTGAGACCTTGGCCACGTAAGGCAGAGACTTTTTTGTAGGTCCAGACTTCAGCAGAACAGTGTCTCTGACTCTAATCAGCTCCCCGTCCCTATGGACTCCCTCAAAGCACTTCCTCAGCACCAGAGCGTCCTCTCCCTGGGAACACAGCAGCAGGAAATACTGACTCCTCAAGCAGTCAGAAACTGATAAGCTTTGAGAGGCTGTGGAATAAAAAGCTGCAGTATGTGATTTGTATTGAATGACTTCTGTGCCTTGGTTGTCAGGTTGCTGGATAAAATTTAAAAAAACTGAATAGGCCCTGATCCAACAATGAAGCAGGTGTTATAAATCTGCCCATACTCTCTTAGGACACTTAAGTTAAATTACTCCAGATTTAATTAAAAGTGGTGCCATTGTGGCTGTGTCAAAAGGCACCAAAATGACTTTCTCTACATACCACAGAGAAAACCTCCTTCTCAAAAGGCAGGCCAAATGGCCTCCAGCCGTTGGTGGATTTTTGGCGGCCATTCTTCGGCTGCTTGGCAACTGTTTGCCCTCCGATGCTGGCAGAGCTGAGCTTCTGTTTCTTGTTCCTGTTGTGAGGGCAGACAGCCGAGCTGATGCTGCCGGTGCCGCGCGCGCCAGACCTTGACCCGCTGGGCTGCTTGGCACTCTGCGGACACTCCTTTGCCACCTTCAGCGGAGCCTGGGGTTGGCTGGGGTCGGACAGCGGAGTTTGAATGTGGGGCACTGATTGGCCGGCTGGAGGCACAGCAGGAATGGGGCAGCCAGTAAGGATTTGAGGGCTGGGACAAATGGGGATAGAGGAGGGGCTGTGGTGGTCATTGATGGTTGCTGGGTAGTCATCTGAGGAAAGAAAAGAAAAGGTAAAATAATGTGAAATGAATACAGAGTCCTTTAAAAGGGTCAAACATGTAGACTGTACAGTGATGACAGCTACAGTTGATTCTTCCCTATTTGTTTTCATGCTACAACCCCTTTCATGTGGTTGATGAACAGCTGCAGGAAACATCATACAAGCAAGCTTCTGCTGCCACAGCACAACTAGATCTGCTGTTTTGTTGGAATCCCAAATATTTAGTTTGGTTGTTTTATTTCCACCTAATCTATTGTAGTTTCCTTTTGTTTTGTTTTTTTCGGTTTTGGTGTCAAGTTGATCAACATGTTATTTCATGCTTCTTTCCTACTGGTTGGTTAGCAGCAGTCACATTGTGAGATGGTCACCCTACATTTCTGACAACACCATCATTTTCTCCCACACTTTCTTTGGTTCCTAGACAGTTTCAACTGCCAACTTTGAACCTCTCTCACTGTGGGACTCCTGTTTTGGAGCACAATTCTTTAATGCTGGTTATCTTTCATCTGGGACAGTCCAAAAATCGCACAGTTTAAGCAGCAGCCACTGTAATCAACAATCGTTAACAAGGTTAGATACTAGACACACAAGAAATACTTAGTTGTTAATAGTTCTGCTGAAGAAGCAGAAAAAAACAGACAAAGCCACAATTAAGATCAATTACAGTCTTTACCATGCACGCACACACTAGGCAGTTCTCCTAAACTGGCACTGAAAAACAAGATGAGCATTCTCCTGTGTGAGAGGGGGTTGTGCACAATCCCGTGACACAGCTGCAGTGGTGACATTAAGGTGAAGTGATGATCAATGGACTTATTTCACAGCAGATTTTTGCACTTCTCATAGCAGGAAATATTCTTAACAGTGGCTCAGCTGTAGTCTGTGTCCCAGACAGAAAGCCACAACTGAGGATTAGACTACGAGGATCCTTCACCTCGCTCACCTAAATGGAATGCAGTCATTTTTAATGTTATGAATTACACCTGTGCTTTTCCTGCTATGACAAGTCCAAATGTCTGCCAGGGAAAAGGTCTATTTATTTGTTGGTTTTCTGAATCCAAAGCTCATCTGCAGCATTCATTTAATCCCTGGAGTCCACATTCACACAAGGCTTTTGTTTAGGTTGTTATGTTGTAGCTGTACTTCAGTGTTCTGTTACCTAATAATTCTGCTCAGCTGCATTTCAGATAAAGAAACTGTCCATTTATGCCACCTGATTTTTGCCTGATTTGGAGTCCAGAACTTTATGTTAATGAGATCTTGGTAAACAGTGTATAATGTAAACCGTTGAAAGCAAAGCACATAATGTAAGTTTTGCTTTGGTATTTACTTATGTTAAGTTTCCTATGCAGGACTTTTCCTTGAAAATGAGCATGCTTAGTTTTTCTAACAGCTGCCACTGTGGCAACAAGTGGGATTTACAGGATTATTGTAAATGCTACAATGCTACATAACATTAGTGAAAGTAAAGAGTTTTGAAGTCAGTTAGTTATATAGCAATATTATGAGATTTTCTTAAAAATATAAGCCATCACAAGGTCCTTGTCAGGTGAAATTGAAACACAAAGTGTATTTCATTCCTTATGATTTTTAATGTGCCATTTCTTCCACCTGAAGGTTTAGTGTTGCTTCATATGCATGTGCTGGGTGGCATTTTCACCTCTAATGGCAAATGAGGCCTCTGCTCAGTTGGAAGCTGGATGGAGGTTTACAGAGAATTACATCTGGACACCAAAGTCTGTGTACCAAGTTGCAAGGATGCTTTCCATTCTGCTGATTTATGCTTTCTAAGGTTTTCTACCGGTGACCTGGAAATTGTTGGATCTCCTCTATTGGCAAGAATGTTCCAATAAGTCAAATGTTGCAGAGGAGATAAGAAGTGAGGAGAGAGATGGTGAGGAGAGAAGAGAAGACCATGGCCGCAACAACCCGGCCAGCTGGACTGTCTAACTGTGGTGTTTATAGAGTTCATTCAGAATATTTATTGCCATTTTTAATGCTCCCTCGTGTCTGTTATCCATCTATCCATCCATCCATCCATCCATCTTCTTCTGCTTATCTTAAGAAAATATGTCTGTGTTATTTGTAACGGTGAAAGTCTAAGACACCTGTATTTTTCATGCATTATGAGACGGACAGCAGGTCTAGAGGAACACCTTTGGTACATTTGACAAGACTCTGTATCATGAGCTATTGCCATCTTTTTAAAATGATGCTTGGGTGAATGAGCGCTTTGGCGAGTACACTTCTTCCATCCTTGCACTTCTCCCTCATTTCCTTCTCACATCCCCTGCTGGGCGAAGCTGAGATTCAAGGAAGAGACGAGTGAGGGAAACGAGAGGCCCCATTAGCCAAATGAAATGCAACACACCTCCAGAGATGCCACAAAATAAGCAAGAGAGCGAGGAAGATGTCAATAAAGCCGGAGCTGTATACGCCTAAACAGTAATGAGGTCTATTCAGGCAGAAAAGTGGCAACACCTGTGTAGGTGGACCACAGGCCTCTTTGACAGCACACTTGTCATAACAGGAAAAGCACAGGTGTACTAATGACATTAACAATGGCTCTGTTCTATTTAGGTATCTTAGTAAGCCATGACAGCATGACACAAAGCCAGCACGCACAATACCAGGGTAAGCAGCCGAATGAAATTCAGCCATCATTAATCTTATTATTTACACCTGTTCTTTTCCAAGTTAACATTTCCACTGAGATTAAAGTTGGTTCTCTAGTAGATAAGAGTGTCAGCCTTCACAGCATGACCTGGCTGAGACTGCTGGAGACCACAGAGTGACAGAGAGAGTGTGTTTGTGTGAAATAAGTGTTATTTTGAGATCATGGTCAGGTGTTTTTAACCACACCCCCACATATTCAGGCAAACACTCATGTTCACACACTGTTTGTGTGTTACACCACAGACATCCCAGCGTGTTTTTTCTGGCTCACGTCGCTCACTCGAACACAGAAACTCGAGCCCATACAATCAGCTCATTAGTGTTCAGCTGCACAGGCCTTGTATTCACTGTCCGGTGACTTTTATTCAAACTGAAACAAAAGAGGTCTTGCCCTTTATCTGATATTTTTTTGTAACATCCCACTCAAGTGACATACCAAAGTGGTTGAATATAAATGCCTCATATAATAGCTATTCTCAGCACAATGCACTGCTTTGGCAGCTGGGTGAGCGGGGTGCTGCATACAAAATAATATACCCACACTGTGCTCCTGAACATTTAATACTTATTCAAAACACTTACTTACTTACTTAAAGGGGCCAGTAACAGGGGGTACCATTAAAAAGTTGTTTTAATGTCATTTATAAATCTGGAGGGCACTTTCTGAAGCCTAACAAATATTAGGCTTCATATACATTGATAAAATGATAGAAGCGGGCACTACCCAGGAGAGTCAGTCGCACATGGAGTAAATGTCATTCTTGTTGGACAAGTACATTATTAACTCATAATTTCTACCAAAACAAGTCACACAATAAAGTGTCTAAATTAATCTTTGCTCACCTCTTTTTATGCCATGGTTACATTTGATGCAGTCTGTGGGGCTGAAGGAGCACCCTCCTCTGTTAATGGCTGGAATCACACTGGTATAAGTAGAGTAGCCGTTGATCCTGCAGGGCTCTCCGTAGCATGGTTTTACTGAGGTGCAGCAGTACACTGGATGGCTAATCCCTGAGGGTTGCGGACCTGTGCTGGGGAGCAGCTTCGGCCTCTTGCTGCTGCTTGGGCATAAAGCAAGGGGTGATATGTTGGAGGGGGAGTTGTCTGGGTGGCTGAAATGGACGTAGTAGCCTGGAAAACAGGTGTACGTGTGTGGGCTGATGGTTATGGCTGCTGGGTGGCCTACAGAATGGGGTGCCTGAAGATGGTGGTGATGATGGTGGTGGTGATGATGATGGTGGTGGTGGAACACCTCGGACGAGCCGTCCTCTGGTTCCTTGAAGGTCTTGTCCTCCAGGAAGAGGGCCAGTCTGTGACAGTACTCGACGCATCTCTCCTGGGAGCAGCAGTAACAGGAAGACACCTCCGTCTCCACCTGCTCCTCTTTGATTGTTTTTAAGGAGAATCCCAGAGAAGAGCCACAATGGAGAGCATGTTTGAGACACTCCTGCCCCCCTGTGGCACCCTTCCACTCCGGATCCAAAGTCTCTGTCTTACATAAACTGCAGCAACCCTGGATGGTAGGGCTCACCTGGGAATGGACCGGATCTTCTGTGCCCTGTTTTCTGTGCTTTAGTTGCCCCTCACGTTTGGGATGTGTTCTTCTTTTGGTGTGTGTTGTTCCTCTGCACACAGGCTTACCACCAATTCCATCCTGAGTCATAGCTGCTGCTCCGCTTCCATTCCCTGGCTCTGTCTTCTTTTGCCGTTTGGCCCCATACGGGACGCTGGTGAGTTTGAGCAGTGTTGCAGCAGTGAGGCCTGCTTGACGCCGAGGTGTTGGGGCAAACAAACTCAACCAGTCAATGTTCTGAGCTTCAGCTGCTGACCGCTTTTGTTTTTTCGGTCTGTCTTTTTGGACTACTTTCCCCTCCGAAGAAACTTTTTTGGTTTTATGATCTCTGTGTTCAGTTTTAGTGAGATCTTTAGCTGGATCTTCATTGGATGGCTGACATTTCTTTGTGTTATTTGTCATGAGTGAATCGTCTCTGTAGAGCAGCAGGCTGTTGACAGCTTCAGCATTAAGAGAGGCCATTCTCCTTATGCGGGGCTCAAACACAACTGTGGGCATCACAGGTAAGGCGTCAGATTGGTTGTTTTTTGGTTCCAGTGCTTGCTGATTGGCGGCAGACGTTTTCTTGAGTCCAGATTTGGTCCCTCTTTGGATGAAGTGCACCTTCTTTTTAACCTTTACACCCCTTTGCTTACCAGCTTTTGCTGCGTTCTTTTCTTTACCAGCAGCCCCTTTCTCCTCCAGGCGGGTGAGCAAGACGCAACAGTCCAATGCATCTCCATCACTCACGGCTAATTTCTTCTTTTTATTTCGGTGCAAGTCCTTCTTGTCCCTCTTTTTCTTTCTTTTCAGCTCATTCATCCCCCCTTTCCCTTTCTTCACACCATCCAGCTTTTCCTTGCTTCCCCTCTTCTTCTTGGGCTTTCCACATTTCACTGACTGGCTCCGCTGAGCTTTTACCATGTTCTCAGCGTCTGGGAGCAGATTCACTAAACTGTCTTCATCCACAGGCTTCTGATTTGTGGAGGGTTTCAGCTCAGACTGGGCTTTCAGTGAACATCATCATGGATCATCATCTGGGTCCATATGCTCTCTGAGGAGACAAAGATCAGACATTTAACATTAAAGCTTAAGCCACACATAAATGTCACTCATGTAGAACTGGAAAGTGACTTAATGTAACAGACAGGATCTTCTGATACATTATTTAACAACCGGTTTTACTTTGTTTGCTGTCAATTTCCATGTCCACAGAGAATACAAGCACTTAGAAAACCCTTCCCCTTAACATGCAAATACACTTTACAAACAGGATGGAGGAGGAACTGAGACCAAGAGCACATAACATATTACATACACATTACATATTACAAATACTTTCCCTTTTTTCAGTTCTGTTTTAAATTTTCTCCCATTACAATACTTCAATCATGATACTGGGATCAGCCACAACATTAAAACCACTGACAGGTGAAGTGAATAACACTGATTACCTTGTTATAATAGTGTTTAGCTGAGAAACTTTGGGTGCAGCCATTCATGTGAATGTTACTTTACCACCAACCTAAACCTACTGTTTATTGTCAACCTGTTGTTGCATAAGAGCTCACCCATCAGTGGCACGGCAGCGACATACAGCAACAGACAATGCACCCAACCACACCACAAAAACATGACAAAGGTGTTGGAAAAGGTGTGCGTTTGCATCTATGACATGATGCACCGGATTATGGCAATAGTGAGAGGGGCCTCACTGCCAGCTCGTCACGTAAAATGCTCAAATAGATACACAAAAGCCCTTTTTGGCAAATGGTAAATGTACAGTGCTTTTCTACTCTAACCGAGGACTTAATACAAGTCACATTTCACACAGTGCTTTATTCTTTATCTTCACACGCACGCATCATACCCACCCCCATGCACTGGGGGCAATTTGGGGTTCAGTACCTTGCCCAAAAGACACTTCAGCACGCAGACAGGAGGAGCCTGGGATCTAACTACTAATCTTCTGATTAGTAAATGGCGTGTTCTACCTCCTGAGCCACCACTTTCTAATGGGTTAATGTTGAAATGGGACATATTTTAACCTAAGCCACAACCTTCTCTTAAACTGAAACAAGTTTTTGTTATTTAACCAGGAAATGAAACTCTTGAGATTAGGAATCGCCTTTGCAAGAGTGTCCTAGCCTGGCAGCATTAACCTAGCATGTTTTCTATGACAGGAGAAACCAGAGCTCACAGAGAAAACCTGCACAAGCATGGGGTGAGCGTGCAAACTCCACACAGAAGGGTTTGCCCTGCTTTGACCTTGTCACCCAGAATTTTAACCTGGGTTTTTAACCAAAGACAATCTTGCTGTGAGGCAACAGTGCCAACCACTGATCCACCGTGCTGTCAAAGCTGTTTTTGGTCTCTTAACCTAACCAAGCAGGGAGCAAACGTGAAAGACAAAAGCGAGTGAAAACAAAGTGCAAAACACAAAGCTCCCAAATGTGACATGAACTGTGGTTTCAAACTCTGGGTGACATGAAGTCACTGGCTGATAAACAGTGACTTCTTCCACTGCAACCCCTCCAACATCCTAATGTGTGTTATATCACTATTTAAAGAAAGACCGTTATCTCTCTGGGTCTAATACTGCTGCGGCCATTGTGTCAAGGCACCAACGTTAAAGGGCACCTTGTTCGTATCACTGTGGCCCTGTGGCATCTGACAGAATGGCAGTATTGGATGCCCTAGGATGAGAATGGACTAGATATTCCTGGAGGACCTGTGTCCATGCCCTGATGGGTCCAATCTGTTTTAGCAGCATGAGGGAGAGTTACAATATTACACAGGTAGTTTAAATTTTGTGGCTGACCAGTGTCTATTAATTAAATGTACTGTAGGTGCCACGTTTTGGCTTTGTTTTGATTTAGGATTGATTCCAACTTTTAAATGAGAACCCTTGCCTTTTCATCCTTTGTATAAAAAGACCATTTTTGAGTGCCTTGAAGTCATGTTGAAGCAGATTAATGACTCACGCAATTCACAAAGAGCTTGTTGGGTTGCAAGCATTCACCCACTCACCGCTAAAACACGGACAGCAAAAACCAGAAACAGGTGTGAGTGATGCATTTTATATTTGATATGATGGATGCTTAGAATCTCACTTATCATATCTCATTTACAATGTCAAGGGTACAACAATCTCTTTCAATTCACTGAAAGGTATGAAATTAAGGAGAGATTCTCAGACACTTGGAGACACAAAACAAACACAATCAAATGACTCATGAATTAATCCTGATTTTACAAAACCCCCCCCCCCCAAAAAAACAACAAAAAAAACACAAAAACAACAACAACAACAACAAAAAAAAAAAACTGGTGGCAGAAACACTTGTCACACAATAGCCTCTTCAGTTTCCATGTCAACAGGCTGATACTAAAGCAACTCCAGCAACTTTAGAACAGAACATACATAATAAGATTTACAGTCCTCTGTAATTCACATCTTTCTGCTCCCTCAACGAGAAAAAACACCTCACTTAGGAAAAGCCTTTAGATATCCTGATGACTCAACCACCAGCGACCTTTATGTAATGACACTCGTGTGTGCAGCAGAAAGAGATGGATCATGCTTCTTGCTGCAGCCCTGGAACACAATTATGCTACTTGACCTCCAAGGAGTAAGTCAACACAGGTCTTTTTATATTAAGTGACTCTCCAGTGACAAAACCACTGAGCTTTCACAATCACACACTCATCTGAAATGATCAAGTCCCAAATAATTTTCCTATTAATGCAGACAGTATATTATCATATGAGTTGGAAGGGTGATTATTTTTAACAAGTTGCAACTTATGATAGTACATTCACATCACTATGTATCATCCAATTATAGGGTGTCTATTTCATGGTTCATGTTTTTGTCAAATTTTTGGAAATTCTTTTCTGTACTCAATGTTAGTCTAAAAAGCTCTACACACTGCCTTGATTTTAAATCACCATCAATTTTCAGAGTTACAGTATACGGTATACATGCAAATACAGTAAATATGGCAGAAGTACTTGGTATAATTTTTTTCAATCCAGGCACAGACATATGACCTCAGGAGGCATGGAAACCTCCCCGATTAGAAATGCAATTTGATAATACCAGAGCCCATCAATGAAGAGCCTGTCTAGCTAGCAGTCAGCTACTTTGGATGGTTCCATTATGGCTCATAATCAAAATCCCTATGGAGAATATGAATGGGATTTTTACTTCCAGAACCTCACTGTTGAGCT